>BLKR01010177.1:0-66286 GCA_011170035.1 Teleogryllus occipitalis
CACTTCGCATCGAGCCTCGGTCGGGAACAGTCGTCCCCAGTGGAGCTCCGAGCAGCGCGGCTAACGGAAATTCTGCCAGTGTCGAGCTGTGTTTTCACTCTCTACTCTCGCGGTCTTCCAGTCTGGCAGTGTGTTACGTATTAACAGTGCTTCTTAACTAGTTCAGTACTTTCTATAGTGATTTAGTCATAATTCTTTTCTTCAAGTGTTAGTACCTAAAACATAAACAGTGAAGTCACTTCGGCAGGCCTTGGCCTCGGCCAAGCCGTAGCAGAATCAATGGCACTTCTCTACAACCCAGAGAGCGCCATGGAGGTAAACTCCACTCATCAACTTCAAAACCTACCCCCGGCATCGACAGCATGGGACTCCAACACCATAACAGCCATCCCAACGTGCAGTTTCACGGCAGCAGCATAGTCGGTACAAACGTTTCATACCTTGACTTGGCCACAGGTGGCCCCCATCAGGTTAGTAACCAACCTCCGTGCAATGGCGCAGTGAACGTGTGAATTTGAATTCCCAGTGAAAGTGAATTTGTGTTTGTAAACGGAAACTTCGGTAAGAGAGGTCATGCAGACTGTAACCAAACAGAACAACCTCTTAAAAAGCCCACCAAAGACGCTGATTACCAATATTCAGTACCAGTTGACAACCCATTCGGACCCCTTGAAAATATGGAGGACCGTGACAATAGGTTTTCGTTTGTCGATGCCAACCACCCGGAAAACTCGGAAAATGTGAAAATCCCCCAATTTATGTGAAATTCGTCTCAAATGTAGCTGAGTTTAATAGGGAAATAAAAAATAACATAACTCCACAATTCACCTCTGATTACAACGACAACAAACTTAAAATTAAGTTTACAACCGTTGCAGACTTTAGAACAGCCATAAAATACCTCATCAAAACAAAAAGGAACTTTCATTCATACAAGTATCGGGGAACAAGAAATTCTCGGTAATATTCAAGAACGTGCATGTATCTATTACCCAAGAGGAACTATACCAAGACCTCAAATCACAACACCCCTCCCTGCTAAGTGTCACCAGACTTTACAAAAACAATTGTGCAATACCGGTGATTGCCGCGGAATTCAGTGGCTCTCAGAACATAGAATCTATTCTACAAACCAAACAAATCTGTAACCTGTGCGTAAAGCCGGAAAAAAGGAACAAAACTAAGGGCCCGATTCAATGCCTGCGTTGCCTTGATTTCGGGCACACAAAAAATAATTGTAATCACGAACTAGCTTGCATTTACTGTGCAGAAGGTCATTATTCAGTTAACTGTCCGAATAAGGAGAATGCTCATAAATGCAAACTGTGTAAGGGCGCTCATCGGGCCGACCTACGTACTCCAGAATGTTCTTACTACAAGAACTTAATAGAGTCGGCAACCAAAAGCCGTCAAACCAGAACAAAAAAAACTAACGAAACCAATGATCCTCCTCCCACACTCTCAAACCAAGGCTTTCCATCTCTCCCTCTCACAGGAAATATTGCACACTTCAACCCCGCCCCTCCTAACCCCAACAATAGATATACTTCTGCTCGAGAAAATAATGGAAACACACGTAGATCCCCCCCCCCCAACACTACAAATTCAAACAATCACAACTCCCCTCTCATCAACTCAATTGTAAATTCCATCTCTAGCTTTATTATTAACTTACTAAATTCAATCATCCCCTCTTTAATCAGTAATATTCAAAATTCAATTTCGTCAGCGTTGATCAATAACTTTGGTAATGCACCAGCACAACAATAACTTTGTCCTCATGAATTGGAATGCCAATGGAATCTCAAACAAGAAAACTGAACTATTCTATTTCTTAAGAGCCAACAATGTAAAAATAGCCGCAATCACCGAAACGCATCTAAATCCTAAAGACAGCTTTAAAATATCCGGATACAGCACACAAAGACAGGATAGACTGTCAACTACAGGCGGAGGTGTACTACTCCTAATACTTAATTCGATCCCATATATCAAAACGAACCTGCCTCCTAGCCCAGGTCTCGAGTGCACAGCGATAAACCTACCAATAAACAATCAAATTCACACTCTAATAGCTCTATATAAGCCACCTAAAATAAAGCTTCATACAACAAATTTCATCGATTTAATTAACCAATCAGTCCCCACTATTATATTAGGTGACTTCAACGCTAAAAACACATCCTGGGGCTGTAGAACTTCCAATCCAGCCGGTAGGTTTCTTCAAAAAACCATCTCGGATCTTAATTTGCAAATAATAGCACCAGTCGAAGCAACGCACATCCCGAAGGACATAAATAAGCTTCCGGATATCCTCGACATAGCAATATGCAACTCTCAAATTAAATTTTTCACAAACACGCTTTGGGAACTCGACTCGGACCATCTCCCCGTAATAATCTCGACACAGCAACTCCCAGCTTCTCACTCACCCTCACATACTTTAAATACAAAAAATATCAATTGGAAAACCTTCAAAACCATACTAAGCAAGTCTATGCCAAAATTTAAAATTCTAAACAAAAAAATAGAAATAGAACAATCGATAATCGTACTAAACAACGTAATTTCAAACACAATCAGTTCAATAATAAAAGAAAACCCGCCGGCTAAATACAAAAAACCTCGCAACGATCTACCGAAATCCATCTTAAACATAATCGAAACAAGAAACAGAACCAGAAGACTTTGGATTAAAACCAAAAGTCCCTTAATTAAAAAAGAACTAAATACATTGACGAATATTTCCAAAAAAGCTATTAAGAACTATTACCACACTTCTTACGATAACATGATCCAATCGTTAAACACTCATAATAATTCACTCTGGCAATTTACCAAACGAATTCTAAAGAAACGAACAATCATACCTCCATTAAATTCGCCCACAGGCAAGTGTTACGTCCCGTTAGCAAAAGCCGAAATATTAGCAGATCACTTTGCTCAATCGTTCTCATCGCATTCAGCTCTCAATCAGCTCGACCACAACTCTATAAAACAATCAGCCCTCGCACCCAATTTTAATGTTCCGAACAGAATCAAATTTTCCACCCCTCAAGAAATCAAGGCCCTGATTAGGTTGCTACCAAATAAAAAGGCCCCGGGACATGACAAAATTTCTAACATCATCCTCAAAAATCTCCCAGAAAACACTATAGCTTTCTTAAACAATATTTACAATTCAATTTTCAGATTAGGCTACTATCCACTAAACTGGAAGTACTCTATCATCATTCCGATACCCAAACCCAACAAAAATCTTAACAATCCGGAAAGTTACAGACCGATCAGTCTCCTACCCACATTAGCTAAATTACTAGATAAAATTATCCTTAAAAGATTAAAACATTACACTAATAACACTAAGGCTATTCCCCTCCATCAATTTGGATTCACCAATTCCATCTCAACCTCGCATCAATTACTAAGGATCAATGAATACATTCAAGAAGCCTTCCAGAAAAAGCACCACACAATCGTCACATGTCTAGATCTAACACAGGCCTTCGACAGAGTCTGACACATTGGTCTCGTTCACAAATTAAAATCTATAGGCACCCCAGTATATCTACTCAACACAATATCTAGTTTTCTATCAGACAGAACCTTTGCGGTCACAATAGATAATCACACTTCAAACCCCAGAAACATACAAGCAGGCCTTCCCCAAGGTTCTCCGTTATCTCCCATCCTTTTTAATATCTATGTAGCTGACATCCCAGTAGCACCCAACACAAACATCGGGCAATTCGCAGATGACACCATCATATACGGGTCCAGTTATTCATGCAACATCATAAGAAATAAGATTCAAAGACATCTTGACAAAATAGATGAATGGGCTTCAAAATGGAAACTCAAACTCAATGCCGTAAAATCTAACGCAAAAATTTTCACACTCAGACAAATGTTCACCCCTCCCCCTGCAAATTAATAACTCACCAATTCCCTGGACGCCACGTAATCAAAACATCAAATATCTAGGATTAAATCTGGATACTAAGCTCCTCTGGAAAGACCATATTAATGCAAAAACACACCAAGCAAAAGTAAAGATTCTTCAACTAAAACCACTCATCAATCACAAAAGCAAACTCTCTCTAAACAACGCAATAGCCCTGTACAAGAATTACATACGTCCTATTATGACCTATGCGTGTCCCATCTGGTTAAGTGCCTCAAGAACCAATTTAAACAAAATCCAAATAGTTCAAAATAAATACCTCAGAGCAATCACTCAAGCCCCATGGTTCGTTTCAAATCATCAGTTGCACAAAGAACTAAATATTCCGTACATTAACCCGTTCATTACCAAGATCTCCAAAAAATTCTACTCTTACATCAACCAAAACGACCACCTATCCCACTTCAACCTCGCCCAAATCCCTGATTCCCGTACCAGAGTTAAAAACAGGTTCCCATTCCAAGCTTTCTTAAATATGCAGTCAGAGTTCGATAATAAGTAAGGCGCTTCATGAGCTCCCTTACCCTATGTAGTTAGTTCTTAGAATTAAGTTAATTTTTAAGGTTTAATTTAAGCCATCAAAATTCTTATGTAAAAGTACCATTGTACTGATCTAAGTAATTCAAGGCCAATAAAAAGTAAATGAAAATCAGTTGATGCACTGAGCTATCGCTTCCGGCAATTAAATTGGATTTTAGAATATATTATAGATCAGTTTTGGATATTTTTTGGTAATCGAACAAATTCAAACAATCATTGATGAAAAATATTTACATTGTAAAACTTTAAAAAAACGTTACGTTTATAATTTATTATATTCTTAATTTAAATTGTTAATCTCTTCATGTTTTGATATAAGAGTGAATAAAGAATTTTTTTCAGTAAATGTTGGAAAATTTTAAAAAGAAATATCAACATTAAGTAACAATAAAACTATGACCCTCTACCTCTATATAACGCAGTATACCGTTGCCTCATACCTCCTCCCCCTCTTTAGCGTTACGTAATTTATGGATTACCCATACATGAATTTGATCAGAAGTCTAATTTTGTCGAACATTGTCGATTCGTATCACGTTAAATATTTAGACAATTGGTTGCTAAACTTATTTAACGCACGACGGTCTGTTAATTGTTTTAACAAATGCTAGCCATAAAGAGTGGGTTGTCACTCATCTAATGCATTATGTAGTTGTAACAGTACAGTATAACAAAAAAATATTTTTATGGATCACAACCACCACAACCAATTCTTTAAAATTTGAATTTATTTTGTATTGGTATTTAACGGATATTACAGTTTACCCCCAAAAAGTGCATTTTGATGGTATATTTTAAATTGAGGAAAAGTTTAATTTGAAAGCAGAAGTTTTGCGATATTTTGTCTGTTTTTGCCGTAAAAGATTCTTTACGACTCAGAAAAAACTACCAAAGAATATTATATATCGGTGTATGTATAACTCTTGAAGTAACATTTTCAGGCATTTACCCTGTAATAAGTTTCCACAAACAATGTTCTCGGTACATGACGCGGACTGCTAGAAACCAACCCACCTGTTATACAGCAGTTAATTGCACTTGTTTGCTGAGCCCACTCTGGTATTTAATAAAGCGTTTCAGATACCAATTACCGGGCAATCAAGCCAGAAGCCTGAAGGCTACAACGTGCGCACAATGTCTCCGTCATTCATGGCGCCAAACCATGGTATTCATTATTTCAGTTTTACAATAAATGTTTATGAGATTCCAGTACTCTCTAACTTTTTCTGTGCTTTGTTATCTTTTGAGTTCCTCGCGAACTGCTTACGTTGTGTGGAGAAAATGCAGAAAAAGAGAGATTTTTCAAAAGAAAAACTGAAGTTGTGAGTCCTTGATAACAAAAAACTTGATAATTCGTGTTCGTGAACGTTCTAAATAAATTTCTCGAATTCTGGTTTTGTGAATCCTTGAAGTCGAAAACTTTGTTTCGGCAAAGCGACTACCCGTTTGTGAACAACGCTAGCGGCTAAATCACCAAAACTGATTCTCCTTGAGATCTATCTGATGCCGCGGCCCTTGAATTATTTAAAACGGGTACTTTGATTTCTGGGGCTACTTTAAACGAAGACTCAATGATTCTTTCTCGATTTTCTCCAAAATTACAAAAATTCAAATGTTTTCGCCGTCTTCCTATAATTATAATATTGAACATAGCATATTATTCTTAATGAAATCTGTTTATCACAATTAGATCTACAAATAATGAAGTCATTTAAAATATTTTCAAAATACGAATAGTTTTCATGTCAAATTGAATGAAATACGAGCTATTTTGAAAACAAGATTTTCTAAAAAGACTACATTTTTTTCTTTTAACTTTTGTAACTAAAAGACACTTATTTTTCTTTTCTGTGTAAAACAGAACAATTCGATTTGTCGAGAAACGTTGCCGTAAATATTTTGCGAAGAACATCAAAGCAAACCTCAATATAAACATTATTTGTTTCCGTAACAAATAATGCAAGAGTTCACACACCTCACCGACTAACAACTCAATTACACATATACAACTAAGTCACTTCGCAAACCCAACATCCTGGGCTTAAAATCCAGCTCCAATAATTGTGAACTTAAATTTGACGCAGCCGCCACCAGAGTCGCTGGGATCGCCGACTCTTGCCACGAGAGGGATTCGGGTTCGTTTGTGTACACTCTGAGGGCGAGTGGATGAGTAGTGCAGTGCGGTCGAGGTGAGAGGGTTGAAGTGGGTCGAGAGGGGGTGAGGGAGAATGGGGAGAGAGGGGGAACAAGCACTCTCGAAACGTGTTTTACGCCGTTCCCAAGGGTGTCGCGCACTCTTCAGGGCTGCAGACTTGTCCCGAGGGTTTCCGTAGATGACCGAAATTGCCCGAAAATCCACAAAGCGACGATGCATATTCATTCATAAACATCCGCTTATGACGCAACTTAGCTGTTTGTGTTTGGCGATCAAAAACACCATATGGTTTGTGGTCGTCGATTTGGGAGAGATCGGAAAAAAATATTTTCATCTTCACGGATATTCCGCGGTCGATCTGGTGGATGTCGCTGATAATAGATTTTTGAACATATTTAAATTCTGGGGGTAATATATTACATGAAGCTTCAAAAACATTTCCAATTTTTTGTCAGAAAATGACTTCAAATCTTCGGATTAAATTTTTTATAAAATAGGTGTAAGTAAGCTTATAAAAACGGCGCAGATCCCATTTCCCATGAATTCTCTCAATTTTGGAAAATTGCAAAAGTTTAATTTTTTCGGCAACTTCCTACAACTACAATATTGAAGATAGGAGAATTTTCTTTTGAATAAAGTTTGTTCTTCAGAATTCGATCTTTAAATGAGCTCAAAGACATTTTTCTCAAAATATGAGTAGTTCTTTCGTACTGAAAGTTGCGTGAAATAAAGGCAATTGTAAAATTATAATTTTTTTCAAGGAAAACTCCGCATTCTCTCAATAACATTTTTGTTCGTAGGCTAAATACACTTATTTTAATTTTTTTAATTACACAAATGAAACTTTTTTTATATATTCCTTAGTTTAACATTTACAGTGCGTGCTTTTTTACGTATTATTTCTGACATTTGCGAAATCTTTGAAATAATCAATGACTAAAGTGTTGCAATCTATTTATACCGTAACAATATCCGAATCCTCAATTTCACCAAGCATCCCCTCTTTTATTGAAATCTTCGATAAACGCTACTTTAATAATTATTAATATACACAAAAAGACAACCAATGCTAATAAGGTAACTTAATAACGGGATGACAATAGGAACACGAATTGGACAATTACCAAGGATATTCTCTTCCAGCCTTCAAGATGGTATTGCCTCATTTTGACTCTGTGTATTCTTCTTGCACTACTCATAGAGTTCATCTGCATGTTTACAAATTTATTACTTTCGTAATTTTATTTTTATTTATCGCGTTATTTAAATTTTTTGTATTTCAGAAAATAAGGGAAGAATTCCTAGGGACACATTATCCATAGTTAATAGTAACCTACATATTCCAGAATAGCAATATTTTTATATTGCTCTCGAAGCTCGCTCTAAAACATGATATTTGTCATGTAAAATATATAAAAATATCTCGACACCAATTAATGTAAAGGTAGACAAGAATTTTTAATATAATTCACGAGATTCGAAAGCTTTAAAACTACGCTGAGCGATTTGAAATAGGATTCGAGAAAATTAAGGGTTCGTCCGACCTGAAAAAACATTCTTAGAACACGTTATGAAACTTTTTCTTTTCATGTGAGCGCTCTACAGGCATTCAGGATATTGCAACTGCTTTGCCCGGTAAAGTTGCCGTAAATACTCCGCTAGTAGGAGGAAAGAGCATGGCGAGAGCACGTCTTGTTTGTGACAAGTTGCGTCATATCCGGTGAAATTCGCGTTTACTTCCCTTTACCGGAAGTCGTCCCCAGAGTTTCCGCTCTGTTGCTCTTTTGTTCCACAAAACGAAACTCGGAAAATATGAGCGTCGTTATTGACGAGTTGGATTTTGATGTAGCCGCGTCGGAAATGAAACGTTATTGACGCCGTGGGGATGTGTTTTGCAGAACGCTCTTTTGATTCTCTCGAAGGAAGTTATCAAGTTGTTTACATCAAAGAATGTTATAATGTAAAGAAAGATATATTAGTTCATTATTTATGGATGGTCATCTTCTATTATATTCATTTACCTCAGTAATTTAAACAAAGATTTTATTATCTTGTAAAAATTATAATTCACTGCTACGAGTTTTATTTCATTACAAATATAATTTATGCTCTATTATGTAAATATGTCAATTAATTTACGAGCATTCGACAAAAATCTCATTAAATCATTGACGTGTTCGGTTTGAAAATGATTATAATATATTTAGATATTTCATTTAAACTTTCTCGCTTTTGTTTGTTAAGTGGTAATTGATAAAACACTACATATCTCACGAGAGTTAATAGATTATCTTATTCAGAATCACAATCAGAATCTTCGGTTATTTTTCCATTTAAATATTGAAGATCAGGGATGTATATTATTTAATGTTTCCGAACACGGGAACTAGGAAGATCAATATTCCTGTTGACGTCATAAATATTTTTTCGTGGGAGGAGGCGGTGTTCCACTCCCGATTAATGGTGATATTCGGTGGGGATATGTATGTCGACGAGACCACATAGAGATCAGGACAAACAGTCCCTTCCATCACTACTAGTGAGGTAATATCAATATTAGAAGAACTGAATCCTGAAACGATTCCAGGAGAATGCGGGATTATAAAAGAAATGCATCGGTAGAGGTGGCTCAGGGCATCAAGTGATATCACTGCAGTGCCTCTCAGCGGGAGATCCTGGGGTTCAGGTCCGGACGGTGGCAGAATTTTCGACACTAGCTACGTAGATAGGCCAAATTCAGACGCTGTCTGGAGGAGAATTCAAACAGCCGGCTTCTTTGTTCCTGTAGTTTCTAGTGGTTTCTCCGATCAATACCAGGAGAATGCCGGAGAAGTGCCCTAATAAACGGGCGACGGTTCGCGCACGTTCTTTCCTTCCTCTTCTTTGTCCTATCATCTCCCCTTACACACACACACACTAGCAAGCACTAGATTACCACACATGCCGGGAGACCGCTCGGGAGCTTAGAGCTTGTCCTTGATGAGGGGGTGCCCCGCTAGTGGGAGATACCTGGTTGGGGAAACCCTTGTTAGCGGTAGCCTAGCCCTTGCGATAGGTGGGCGCCGGATTTGCCATCCAGCGGGGTAAGACCACTGCCACCTCCGGAGGAAAAAACATGCACTATATCTACGGGAGTAGTGACAGGCCCGTAATCACTAACAATCAGTCATAAACAAAATCTTCAAACATGGGGTAGAATACCAATAACAGAAACATGCAACAGAATTCTAAATGAAGAAGAGATACAAAATCTATCAAAAGTTATCATGATAGAATGAATCCGTAAACAAGGCTCCAACGATAATTTGAACAATTACAGACCCATAACTCTAATTTTAAAACTATTTTCTAAAATCACCACAAGAAGAATCTTTAAAACTTTCGAGAAAAACCTGCCACCATCGGGAGCAACTTTTTGTAATGCGAATGAACTGAAGGACCATTTACTGAAATACATATATTATTCAGTTTGTACATGTCCTTCAGTGCAATTGTTAATGAATTTTACACTGCAGAATTCTTGTCTGATTAGTTACGACGGGAAAGGTAAAAATTGACAAAGTACACCAAAAAATAATTAATTATCATATTATCGTATTAAATAATATTAAATACATTTTCCTCAAATTATTTGGGCATGCTCTAAACAAATATATATTTTACACTTTCACACATATATTTATAAATGCTTTATCTTTTTTCTATTTTGCAAGATTCCCATTTCTTCATTCTTGTACCGACGTCTCATGCCTATCTTTCTCTTTGGTAAGAAATTGTGACAGTCGATTGCAGATAAGGCAAATTATTACATTTCATGAAGAGGCACTTGTTACAGACACGGCTGAAAGAATGCCAGGATACGCACCACTCAGCCCGGCGCGGTGGCGATGGTGTAACGGTTAGCTTATCGAGCTGTTACATCCAAGCTTGCGAATTCAAATCCGATCGAAGCCGTGGATTTTTCAGGGCGAAAAAATCCTTCGTACGCCTTCGGAGGGGAAGTAAAGCCAGCTGTCCCATGTTAGTAGATTTACTGCATGTAAAAGATCCTCAAGCTTAAATGAAGCCTCTGAGCTAAATTCAAATCGCCTGTTTCGTCGCCCAAGTAATACCTTCTTTCTCCCATGGTTGGTGAAAGGAGCGTAGCGAAATTTGCATGGTGAGACGGAAGAGCCACGTAAAAAAAGGCATTCATTCATTCCTTCATTCATTCAGTCATTCACTCATTCATTCACTCATTCATTCATTCATTCATTCATTCATTCACTCACTCGATCATTCATTCATTCATGCCAGGAGCTTACAACGCAGTGGCGCCGTTGCAATGCACCCATCGTATATGACAGATACCGCGTGCGCAGCGATCAAGTTTCAATATGGTCACGGAAAATAATTCGATTGATTGATTTTTTCGTGTTTCCGGGCGCGTCAATTGCTTTGGTCATTAGTCCCGTAAGTGTAGTGCGTGTCTTTCTCTGGAGATGGAGGTGATCTTCCCCCGCAGGATGGCGAGATCCGGCGCCGATCTACCGTCGGCTAGTGGGGTTTCCCCCTCACCAGGACTCTCCCACCAGCAGGGCACCGCCCCAGCCGGGACAAACTCTAAGCTCCCGACCGTTCTCCTGGAATATGTGGTAGTGTAGTGTATGTTAGTGTAAGTGTGTGTGTAATGGGTGAGGATAGGACAAGCAAAAGGAAGCACAGATCGCGCGCAGTCCGTGGCCCGTTTGTTAGGGTACGGCTCCGGCATTCGCCTGGTGTTGATCGGAGAAACCACGGAAAACTACCAATCACATCAGCCGGCCGCTAGAATTCTCCTCCAGCTGAAAAGCTAGTGTCGAAAATCCTGTCGCCGTCAGGACTCGAACCTAGGACCTGCCGGTAAGAGGTGCTGCAGTGACATCAGTTGATGCACTGGGCTACCGCTCCCGGTGGGAAAGAATTCAGCGAAAGGATACAAATAAAAAGGCCAGGCGATCTCAGAAAAGTACAATGAAGGAATACATGGAATATCTGGCGACTAGGGCAGCGCAATAATTCAGGAACACCAAATTGTCATGACTTGGTCTCTCAGATCTATTGCGAGCACTCTCGGGTTAAAAGTTTCCACTAATTCCTTCGTAAAAATCTGCGTTTTCAACAAGAAAGATTCCTGTAATACTTCTTTTAACAAGCAATTTTTGGAAAATGTTTGAACCGTTTGAATACGTGATAAATGTTTTTAAGTATTACATCCATTTGCAGTTTCATGGAATGTTCTGCTTTATATGGTACTGGTGGCGTCCCCTTTAAACTGACGTAAGATGCTACATGTTTACTCTGAGCTAATGTGAAAGGCTGATAGCAACATATAGGTTTAATTTCAGACCGTAAAACTCTGTAATCGAGGCCTCTAGTAAAAGAATTCCCAAGAGCTCTTCGCAGGGTTGCAAAGAAACTGGAGCACCATCATATCCAGTAGAATCGCTCTGTATTCCAACACTGTAGTCCGAAGGGTGAATCCGCATGTATAAATTTAAAGATGTTTGCTTCAAAAATGCAGTGAAAAAACCATCCTGCGTGTAAAAAAAGAAACCATTTTATTGTTATCATTCTACTTTTTTACGTATTTACTTTTTGGGGAAAAATAAAACTTTAAAAAATTGTTTCTATAATACTAAAATCAACAAAATGAGAGGAGATTTGATGTCCCTTCAGTATTCCTAAAATACGTAATTAAAGGATTCCTAGAAAGCAAATACTGGGATTCCTAAAAAGCAATTTTACAGCCTTTGTTTACATACTGTTCTTTTAAAGAAATTGCTGTTTCTAGGAAGATAACAGAAATTATTTTCCCTCAAATATTGAAACAATTTCTTGGGAAGATAATTTGTTTTTCGTTTTCTAAAAATGGGAATTTTCAATATTTCTACGGCATCCACTGTTTTTGTTTCACAGAAGACTTCTTGGAAGAACAAAATCTCTTGTGAGACAAAAACTTTCGCTTTCGCTTCCTTTCCCTAAAATATTCGATTACTCAAGCATTCCTAGAAAACAAAATCAAATCGAAGAAGAAGATTCAAGAGAATATAGAAGCTAAAGAAATGTGACAGTCTTGAAACGACAACAGTAACCAATTAGGAGATGACACAAAAATAAGGCAATAGTCATCATGAATTTTAAGGAGTAATCTGTGATAAATAAAATGCAATTTACACATTCTCCTTTTTGATGAGTTTGGTTTCCCATTCGCAAATTTGAGCAAGAATAAATATAGTTCAATGAAAAAAAATAATTTCATTACAACTAAAAATATTGAAACAATATTAATGCAGAAACGATGCTTATGAAGTTTCTATTTTATAACTTATATTTAATCTAATAATTATCAAACTTACTAAAACATTAAAAACTGAGAAAAATCTAAAGAGGAATTGTTGATTGATGAAGAGTTCATTTTTGTTTACTATTTAATTAAGCATCTACACACGATTAAACCTTTTGAAGTCAAATGATGGTTTTCAGATTGCAGTTAAGAAACTGCGTAACTTGGCGTTTGATTTACTTATAATTCAATATCTCAATGATTCATATTTTACATTTTTATTTTCTCACTACCGTTTACGCAGAAGAGAGAAAATTATGTAATGCTGCGAGAAATAAGGCAAATTTTCAGCAGAAAAACTCTTATTTCCGGGCCCTGGTAACGAAAAATTGGATAAATTCAGTTGCTAAAGTTTTAAAAAAAATCCTCTATCACGTGGAGTAGCGGTAATCCATGTTTTGTGGGTTCTTGATACCGAAAGATTGAATGGCGTCTGCGCGTTTGACCGTTCGTCCGTCTGTGAATAACGCTAGAGGCTAAACCGTTCAGTCCATTTTCTCCAAAATTGATATTCCTTAATCGCACTTACTAATGTCGCTACTCCTTGACTTTGAAACCGATATTTTCATTTTGAGGGGTACTTTATATGAAGCCTCTGAGACATTTTTCAAATTTAAAAAAAATGGCTCCGTTTTTTATTTATTTATTTTTAAAGTATGACGGTCATTAAAAGAACGGTGCTGGTTGCATGTTCGTTGAAAACCCTAAGTTTTTGAACTTTCAAAAGTTCAAACTTGTTTTGAGTCTTCCTACAGCCACAATTATGAAGATCGATATTTTTACTTAAACGAAATCTTTTCTTTAAAGATAGATTTTGAAATAAGTTCATGCACAATTTTCGGAATATTTAAGTACTCTTCTCATAATTGTGAGTGAAGGTAGGCACGAGAAAGCACGTGCTGTTTTAGCACCAATCGTTTTTTAAAACAGAATGATGATAAATTACTGCCGGTAAAACTGCATAGATTTTGTTCTCTCTTTTCTCTTAATTATTGTGGTAAACTCTTTTTTTGATAATATTGCAATATTAGTTTTTTTGTCGCTCTTTCAAAATTAATTTAATTTCTGTCTTTGTAAGGGAACTATGTTAATTATTGTTGTGTACAAATTGAGTCTCTTTTGTATTTGAATGCTTAATCATATTCAACAATTTGTGCCGAAAAAGTGGGCAATTTTATAATTCAAAAATATTCGTTAAATACAAATGATAAGGCTTTCCAAAATTTAGCAAACTTTTATCAACCTGCAATATGAACTATCATATGAGAGCGTAGGCTTGAACTATCATAGATAAATAAAGAATCAATCATTCAGTATTAAAAATCCATTAAAAATCTATAACACTTTCTTTTAATTAAAAAAAAGTGAATTTCAATACTGCTTATGAATTTGAATGTCCTAAAATATTACATCTAGTCGTCGTCTCTGAAAAAATATTTTCTTCTTAAAAACGAAATAAGGTGATAATATTTTTACGCAACATTTTTTATAAGGGGCATTTATACCGGCATTTAGTTAGAATTTGCGTGTCCGTTCAGTAAGCAGTGGGGAGTGGATTTCAATGATTTTGTATATTTTTGTCCGTTACTTTAAGGCATACATATACAAAGTTTCTTGACATTTGAATATAATTGGATGCTATGTAGATTTATATGTTAGGGTATCTTTGCATATTTGGCCGGTATTTCCTGTTGGTGCATATTCGTGTAATTATAGGAGCATATTTTGCCTATTTTGTTAAGAGATACTTATCTGCAAAACCTTTCATGTTTTCATAGAATCTATTTATTTGTGAGCGTTTCTTGATTAGAAAGATTATCACAGTTTGAGTTTTTTCTTTTCTATAGATGATAAAATACTTGTGCAAACGTAGAATTTTTCTTGATACCATATTTTTTACACCAGACAGAAAAAATTAAACAAGACATACAATGTACTACACTAAGGTTTACACTGTACAACAATGTTTACAATATACTACACTATTTACTTCAGTTATTTCTTCAGCGAAGGAAGCTAGGTTATATTATGTTTGCACAACATATATTTTCATTCCAAACATGCTTCTCCTGAATTTTATGAATAAAGATGTATACAGATAATGAAATATTGTTAATTTTAATTGCATATTCAAGTGCATATTTTAGAATTTTTAGGTAATAAATGAATATTTTTAAAAGCATATTTCAAGATATTTTAGAGCATAAAAATGCTCTTCCTAGTAATCAGAAAGTCCTTTCAGCACTGTGTGTATTTCGGAGTAATACTATTTCGCTTCTCTAATCCGTGAGCACAGACCATTGTGCGACTAGAGGAGGTGGAGGGGGATGGGTGGGATGCGGGGGTTGGAGAGGAGGATGAGTGGGGGGGGGGAGCGAAGCGCCAAAGGAGCATAACGGGCGCAAAAACGAGCGACCTAATTCCCGCTCTAAACGGCCCTGGCTGCGACGAGCCCCTAATCGTCTGCAGATAGGCCACCCGCCGCACACGACTCACCGCGCCACGGGGGATCCCCGGCGCTCTACCGCTGGAGCTACCACCGCACAATCCCCCATACCCTATCCGAACCACAGCCGCCCCCTCTCTCTCTCTCTCTTTCTCTTCCTCTCTCTCTCTCACACTCTCCCTCTTTCTCTCTTTCTCTTCATCTCTCTCTTCCTCTGTCTCTCTCTCTCACACTCTCCCCCTTTCTCTTCCTCTCTCTCTCACACACTCTCCCTCTTTCTCTCTCTTTCTCTTCCTCTCTCTCTTCCTGTGTTTCTCTCACACATTCTCTCTCTTCCTCTCTTTCTCTTCCTCTCTCTCACACACTCTCCCTCTTTCTCTCTCTTTCTCTTCCTCTCTCTCTCTTCCTGTGTTTCTCTCACACATTCTCTCTCTTCCTCTCTTTCTCTTCCTCTCTCTCTTCCTCTGTCTCTCTCTCTCACACTCTCCCCCTTTCTCTTCCTCTCTCTCTCACACACTCTCCCTCTTTCTCTCTCTTTCTCTTCCTCTCTCTCTTCCTGTGTTTCTCTCACACATTCTCTCTCTTTCTCTTCCTCTCTATCTCACATACTCTCCCTCTTTCTCTTTCTCTTCCTCTCTATCTCACATACTCTCCCTCTTTCTCTTCCTCTCTCTCTTCCTCTCTCTCTCTTCCTCTGTCTCTCTTCCTCTGTCTCTCTCTCACATTCTCCCTCTCAAAACATCGTTTCCTCCACCAACGTGACCACTTAGCGTGTAGATTTTAGTTTATCTTATAGGCGTATACAAGTGTTTTAGTGGGTGAATTATCAATGTATTTATTTTTTCGTGATTCCGGACACATCAACTGTTTTGGTCGTTAGTTATGTAAGCGTAGAGAATGTTTGTTTCCATCGGGATGTGGCGATGATTTCCCTCGTTGGATGGCGAGATCCGCCGCCGACCTACCGTCGACTAGGTGTGTTTCCCCTGCCAGGTATCTCCCACCACCGGTGCACCGCCTCAGCTGGGACAAACTCTAAGCTCCCAAACGGTCTCACTGCATGTGTGGTAGTGTACTGTAGTGCATGTAAGCATAAGTGTTTGTACGTAAGGAGAGATGATAGGACAAGGAAAAGGAAGGAAAGATCACGCGCGGTGCGTGTCCCGCTTGATAGGATACGCGTAGGCGTTTGTTAGAGTAAGTGTTTTTAGGGATTGGTCGGGAGCTTAGAGCTTGTCCTGACAGGGGCGGTGCCCTAATGCTGGGAGATAGCTGGTTGGGGAAAACCCCGCTAGCCGACGGAAGGTCGACGCCGGATCTCACCATCCAGCAGGGGAAGATCACCGCCATCTCACGAGGAAAAACATGCACTGCACTAACGAGACCAAAGACCTTAGCAGTCGACACGCCCAGAATCAACAACAATCCATCGTTATCCGGGCGCATAAACTACTTGTTAATGTTAATGCAGTATATGATCGAGTCGAGAACTGGCGGGTATCCTTCCCCATTGGATGGTGAGATCCGGCCACCTCCACTTCGGATTGCGAAGATTTCTTGCCTCAAAGTATCGTCCCAGGGGGCACCGCCCCAATTAGGACAAGCTCCAACCTCTCAAAGTCTCCAGACACGTTTAGTTGAATAGTGCATCCATGTTTCAGTGTATGAGTGTGTGTCTAAAAGGAGAGGAATGGAGAGCGATGGGGAAGGAGTGTTTACGTGCGGTCCATGGCCCTTTTGTCAGGGTACAGCTCCGGAATTCGCCAGGTACTGATAGGAGAACAGCCACATAATCACAGTAGCTGTCTGCTAGAATTCTCAAGACAGACTGATATAGAAGAGTGAAACAACGGCCATTGAAGTATCTCTGACTGGAAGGTTCTATTATTCATGTACCGACGTTGGAGAAGTTTATGCACTATCTACAGTTTTTTGAAGGACTTTCCTACTCAAAGAAAGCTTAAAGAAAAAAAAAGAGCTCCTTTTACCACTTTAAATTAGAATTTACTTTGAACCTGATCATTACACAAAAGTAAATTAATTTCAGGTAGAGCTATGGTAAGCTAAACAGCCATGCATTTGGTATTACACTCCGTTTAATTGCCGCTAACTACATTTTGTAATAACGAATTTTATACGTGGAATAGCTGAAGAATACAACGCGATACAGTTAAAAAATACTGATTTTTGAGAAACTTCTCTAAAACTTCAGGGCTATATATTTTCTTACCTTCTCTTTTCCTTCCTTTTCCTACCTTTGGTTGACTATTTTATTCCTCATGTATCAAGACTAGAAGAAGTTCTCACCTGAAACAAACAAAAAATATGCATGAATATGTACGAATGTGAATAATTATAAACATCTAAAAACAATCGATAGAAGCAAAAAAAACTACCATGTAGACTGAAGGAATGTAAATAGTTTATGGAATATGTGATCAATGTGTGGTCAACATATTTAACCTATTGTGAAGTGCTTTGAGGTTAAACCATACATGCAAGGAAGAGAGTGCAAGACTTTATCATAAAATGTGCATAATTTTCTCAATTCGACTGCTTTTTTTATTCCTGGGTTATTTTTTCTCTCTGAACAAATATATTCAAATCTTTTGTAAACAATAAACCATTTGCTTGTTTGTGGAGTGTTTATATGCTTCTGCCTTGGAAATGTTTGCTTACAAAATACTTTTTCAAACCAACTTTTGAGAGCCTATTCCGGCTCAGCCATTCAGAATATCTAAGGAGTTTATTGAAAACAATTCTTAAAATTGTCTTAAGATCTGATTTTAGAAGTTTAGACGCTTTCTTCCTGGACATTCTGTATACACAGCTAAATCAAATTCATCTGTATGGAGGAACATTCTAATGCGCGAGTGCTTTGATGGGCAGTTTTCCAATGGGAAACAGATGTGTAGGGAAGCTGAAGGATGGGATAACACGTGCATTACACTAACGGGACTAATGTCCATAACAGTTGACATGTCTAAAAACTACAAGCAATCAATGTAGTTGGTCTCAAGTGTGATAAGCGAAGAACCTTGGGTTTAGTTTAAATGATAAAATCAACATCCAGCGCCAGGAATTTCAGCATTGTTTTCAGACTTGGAAATCAAAAATACGCCTTGTTAGGACAACCGATCAAGAAATTTAATATTCCATGCTTAGTGTCATAACGCTGTGCAGATGGACACTGCTCCGAACACATTACACGCAGAAAATATGAAGAGGAATTGGATGGCCGTTATCTTTCTTAGAAAGACGCAAGGGATGATTCTCTAGAAAATTATTGTAGCGAACATATGTAAGCGGTTGGTGAGGTGCGATCGAATTTTCAGCACAGGCTAGGTATATGTATATGATAGTTAGTCGGAAATTTATGTTTAGTTTGAGGTTTGAGAGCTTGGTCTTGTGTAAATTGTAATATTAAATTGTAATAGGGAATTTTATTAATGTATTAATTGGAAGTTTGAATTAAATATACTCCATGTTTCGAGAATATTCATATTACGGTAGCTCCGTAGATGGAAGGATTTTGTTTAATAAGTAGCTGAATATAGTCAGTCGCGAGTAGATGTTTCATACGAAACAGAGACAGGGAAAGTCGCGACCGCGTATTAAATTTGTGGTAATATTAAGTCATATTAATAGCAATCGTTGAGGACGTTCTCAAACAATTTTTAATTTAGGAGAGGACGCGATTTAATTTATTTATTTATTTATTTATTTATTTATTTATTTATTTATTTATTTATTTATTTATTTATTTATTTATTTATTTATTTATTTATTTATTTATTTGTTTATTTATTTATTTATTTTACGTCAAAAAAACAGTTAAAAACTGCGTATGACGTGCTATGGGGAAAAGTGAATATTTTAGTAAGCTTACGCACTATAGTCAAACCCGTACAGTCTTTTAACGTTTTATAGTGAAAATTAATTTACATAAATTAATAGAATTGTAAAATAAAGATTATAAGAATAAATGTTAAATTTTTATTGTTGAAAAAGGGTGATAATTTAAGTAGTTGCCATCAATCTAATAATTGGTTTCAATCAATAGAACTTCCAGGAACTGTGATTCTGTATAGAATTACACGTCCACATGCAATAGGTAAGGAGTAAAATGTTGTGTGTCGAACCTATAGTTGAGAGTAAAAGTTAATAATTTAGTTTTAACATAATAGAAGAGAATAAAATTTCACAAAATAGTCGAGGTGATGTTAACCCATTTGGTAAAGTGTCTTGAAGAAACATTTTTGCGAGTTCATTGTCACAAGCACTAAAGGGAACCTTCACCAAACGCTTCCTTTACTGGGAAGAATGAAATTCCTCTTCATTGACCAACCTCTCACCAACATCAAAAGGACAAGATACAGTGGAGAAAAGATATCTCGGAATCATTCAAAAGACTATTATCTCAGAATCTGCTAGGACACACTTTGACAATGTTGGTGCTGTTCTTTGAAAACCCATTGTCCAAAAACAAATATCAGTTTCACCACCGTTCCTTTGTGAAGGAAAATGATATTTTTGTTACAAGATAGTAGCTTTCATGTTACGATACAAGATATTGTTTGATGCCATTTTTTCAAAAACGACTATAAAGGTGCCCTTCAACGTGCAATTTTTTTTTACGTCAGGACATATTCCAGGAGAAACCAGTAGCCTAAAAAATGTTCACGCAATGTTCCTAAATCGAAGAATACTTCTTATAAGAAGATACAGAATCTGAGGGCAGCAGAACGAAAGGCCTATAGTGACACAGCGTAGTTTCGTATTCAAATATTCTATAAGCTTATTGATAATGTAATGGTTTATGAAGCTGTTCAGGGGTTTTGTGTTATATGCCTTTTATACATTAAATACTTACTACGGGATTTATCGTTTTGGCCTGATCCTTTAATTATAATTGACAAGGCCCTTTTCCAATTCAGATTGATTGATTTTTTCGTGTTTCCGGGCGCGTCAACTACGTTGATCATTAGTCCCGTAAGTGTGGTGTATGTTGTTTTCTCAGAGATGGCGGTGACTTTCCCCCGCTGGATGGCGAGTTCCGGCGCCGACCTACCGTCGGCTAGTAGGGTTTCCCCCCCACCAGGACACTCCCACCAGCGGGGCACCACCCCACCGCTGGGACAAGCTCTAAGCTCCCGACCGGTCTCCCGGAATATGTGGTAGTGTCGTGATTGTTAGTGTAAGTGTGTGAGTAAGGGTAGAGGATAGGACAAGGAAGAGGAAGGACAGATCGCGCGTGGTCCGTTTCCCGTTTGGTAGGGTACTGCTGCGGCATTCGCCTGGTGTTGATCGGGGAAACCACGGAAAACTACCGATCAGAGCAACGGGCTGCTAGAATTCTCCTCCAGACAGCGACTGAATTCGACCTAGCTGAAAAGCTAGTGTTGAAAATCCTGCCGCCGTAGGGAGTGGGAACCTAGGACCTCCCGGTCAGAGGCGCTGCAGTGGCATCAGTTGATGCACTGAGCTACCGCTCCTGGTTTTGCCAATTCAGCTCGCAGCAAGTTGCGTTCTGCTGATCACGTAATTGATTATTATAGACCTGCATACAGGTGTTTTTACCTACAACAGTAGTATAAAAGTCAAATTAAGTATAATTATTATTTCATTATTGAAATAATATAATTTACTTCAATCATGTAAAAACGTTTCGATGAAAAGAATTAAGTCATATCGTATAGTATCAAATATTATATATTATACAATTTTTGAGAATCAAAAGTGCTTCTTTTTTGTTCCAGAATACTTCCATGAGCATTCTGATATTTTCATGTTGTATTTCTGCTCACTACTTTGTCGTTTTATATATGTGCCGACCAGGAAATAAAATAAATTTTCAAGTACATGAATTCAAACTCATAGAAACTCAAATAAATAAAAAATATTTTATAAAACACCTCTCTGAAAACAAAAACGTTAATACTTAGAACAGCGTTCACATGTGCCGCCGTTCCCAAAATTCTATGTCCACACAATGGCTTCTCAAGTATCATTCACACGACAGTGACCCTCGAGCAAACATAATATGGAAGGTATTGCTAATGAAATGTTGAAATATGCACGGACAAGTGAGCTTTCGTCCAGTAACTAGTGGTGCTAATACAGCAGATGTTTTCTCGCCCTTATTTTTTCGCAAAATTACGCGAAAAAAAACTCAAATTTTCGAAAAATTGTACATGATCTTATTTCAAACTCTATCTTTAAGTGAGAAAATATCTTCAATATTTTAATTGAAGACTCCGAAAATAATTCGAACTTTTGTAATGTTAATAAACTCAGGGTTTACAACAAACATGAGATCTAAGTCATTCTCTTAAACGTTCTTCACACAATCAAAGAACCAAATTTAATTAGAAGAGATGGAGTCATTCTTTTTAACATTTGGAAAAGGTTCCAGTGGATTCATGTAAAGTACCTCCAATATTAAAATATGGGTTTCAAAGTTTTCCGTGGTTTCTTCGATCAACACCAGGCGAATGCTGGAGCAGTACCCTAAAAAACGGACCGCGCGCGATCTGTCCTTCCCATTCCTTGTCCTATCCTCTCCCCTTACACACACAAACACTCACTACACTACCACATATCCCAGGAGATCGGTCGGGAGCTTAGAGCTTGTCCCGGCTGGGGCGGTGCCCCGCTGGTGGGAGAGTCCTGGTTAGGGGGAAACCCCACTAGCCGACGACAGGTCGGTGCCGGATCTCCCCATCCCGCGGGGAAAGATCACAGCTAACTCCCGAGAAAAAACATGCACTACACAAACGGGACTAATGACCAGAGCAGTTGACGCGCCCGGAAACACGAAGAAATCAATCAATCAAATGGGGAGTATCAATTTTGGAAAATGTCGGCTGAACGGTTTAGCCGCCAGCGTTGTTCAGAGACGGACCGACGTTTTCCGGCAATCATTTTTTCGCTCTCGAGGACCTACAACACACGGATTTTGGCTACACCTTGTGTTAGAGTTTCTTTTTATAAATTTAACAACTGGATTATTCCACTTTTTCGTTACTAGGGTCCTTTAATAAGGGTTTCCCGCCGCATTTTTGCCTTCCCCCTCTGCATTACGTAACTTTCTCTCTAGTCCGTAGCGACAAAGTAAAAATGAGTATGCTCCAATCCAAGCAATCCTCGAGAAAAAATGGCTTACTAAGTATGTTTCAAATCATTAACATGAATACTCATCACTATGTTAATACTTAGAATCCACAGCGTCCACATGTCCCGCCTTTATCAAAATTCTATATCCACACAATGTCTTCTCAAATATCCCCCGCACGAGGGTGACTCTCGAGAAAATATAATATGGAAGATGTTACTACCGAAATGATGAGATATGCATAGATAAATGAGTTTCATTCAGTGAAAATATATATGTAATATATCTCACCACATTAACCAAAAATAAGGATTATAAAATAGGTTTCAAATTGTTAACGTGAATACTCATCACAGCGTTAATACTTATAATCCACAGCGTTCACATGTGACGCCGTTCCCAAAATTCTATATACACACAATGGCACCTCAAGTTTCCCCAGCACGACACTGGGCTCTCGAGAAAATATAATATGGAAGGTTATACTACCGAAATGATGAGATATGCACAGAGAAGTGAGTTTCATTCAGTGAAAATATATATGTAATATATCTCACCACATTAACCAAAAATATGGATTATAAAATAGGTTTCAAATCATTAACATGAATACTCATCAAAACGTTAATACTTATAATCCACAGCATTCACATGTGACGCCGTTCCCAAAATTCTATATCCACACAATGGCATCTCAAGTTTCCCCGGCACGACAGTGGGCTCTCGAGAAAATATAATATTGAAGGTAATACTACCGAAAATTTGGGAGATGCACAGATACTTGAGATTTCATTCAGTGAAAAATGTATGTTTTGTACCTCGCAACATGGACCGCAAATATGGGTCATCAAATGGGTTTCAAAATATTAACGTGAATACTCATCAAAACGTTTACACTTACAATCCACAGCATTCACATGTGACGCCGTTCTCAAAATTCTATATCCACACAATGGCTTCTCAAATATCCCCTGCACGACAATGGGCTCTCGAGAAAATATAATATGGAAAGTATTACTACCAAAATTTTGGGATATGCACAGATTCGTGAGCTTTCATTCAGTGAAAAATAAATGTTTTATACCTCGCAACATGGACCAAAAATATGGGTCATCAAATGGGTTTCAAATTTAACGTGAATACTCATCAAAACGTTAATACTTATAATCCACAGCATTCACATGTGACGCCGTTCCCAAAATTCTATGTCCACACAATGGCTTCTCAAGTATCCCGGTACGACAGTGGCTCTCGAGAAAATATATTATGGAAGGTATTACTACCAAAATTTTGGGATATGCACAGTTACGTGAGCTTTCATTCAGTGAAAAATGTATGTTTTATACCTCGCAACATGGACCGCAAATATGGGTCATCAAATGGGTTTCAAAATATTAACGTGAATACTCATCAAAACGTTAATACTTATAATCCACAACGTTCACATGTGACGCCGTTCCCAAAATTCTATATCCACACAATGGCATCTCAAGTTTCCCCGGCATGATTGTGGGCTCTCAAGAAAATAACTTATGGAAGGTATTACTACCAAAATTTTGGGATATGCACAGTTACGTGAGCTTTCATTCAGTGAAAAATGTATGTTTTATACCTCGCAACATGGACCGCAAATATGGGTCATCAAATGGGTTTCAAAATATTAACGTGAATACTCATCAAAACGTTAATACTTATAATCCACAGCGTTCACATGTGACGCCGTTCACAAAATTCTATATCCACACAATGGCTTCTCAAATATCCCCTGCACGACAATGGGCTCTCGAGAAAATATAATATGGAAAGTATTACTACCAAAATTTTGGGATATGCACAGATTCGTGAGCTTTCATTCAGTAAAAAAATAAATGTTTTATACCTCGCAACATGGACCAAAAATATGGGTCATCAAATGGGTTTCAAATTGTTAACGTAAATACTCATCAAAACGTTAATACTTATAATCCACAACGTTCACATGTGACGCCGTTCCCAAAATTCTATATCCACACAATGGCATCTCAAGTTTCCCCGGCATGATTGTGGGCTCTCGAGAAAATAAATTATGGAAGGTATTACTACCAAAATTTTGGGATATGCAAAGTTACGTGAGCTTTCATTCAGTGAAAAATGTATGTTTTATACCTCGCAACATGGACCGAAAATATGGGTCATCAAATGGGTTTCAAATCATTAACGTGAATACTCATCAAAACGTTAATACTTATAATCCACAGCATTCACATGTGACGCCGTTCCCAAAATTCTATGTCCACACAATGGCTTCTCAAGTATCCGCGGTACGACAGTGTGCTCTCGAGAAAATATATTATGGAAGGTAATACTACCAAAATTTTGGGATAAGCACAGTTACGTGAGCTTTCATTCAGTGAAAAATGTATGTTTTATACCTCGCAACATGGACCGCAAATATGGGTCATCAAATGGGTTTCAAATCATTAACGTGAATACTCATCAAAACGTTAATACTTATAATCCACAGCATTCACATGTGACGCCGTTCCCAAAATTCTATGTCCACACAATGGCTTCTCAAGTATCCGCGGTACGACAGTGTGCTCTCGAGAAAATATATTATGGAAGGTAATACTACCAAAATTTTGGGATAAGCACAGTTACGTGAGCTTTCATTCAGTGAAAAATGTATGTTTTATACCTCGCAACATGGACCGCAAATATGGGTCATCAAATGGGTTTCAAATCATTAACGTGAATACTCATCAAAACGTTAATACTTATAATCCACAGCATTCACATGTGACGCCGTTCCCAAAATTCTATGTCCACACAATGGCTTCTCAAGTATCCGCGGTACGACAGTGTGCTCTCGAGAAAATATATTATGGAAGGTAATACTACCAAAATTTTGGGATAAGCACAGTTACGTGAGCTTTCATTCAGTGAAAAATGTATGTTTTATACCTCGCAACATGGACCGCAAATATGGGTCATCAAATGGGTTTCAAATCATTAACGTGAATACTCATCAAAACGTTAATACTTATAATCCACAGCATTCACATGTGACGCCGTTCCCAAAATTCTATGTCCACACAATGGCTTCTCAAGTACCCCCGGCACGACAGTGGGCTCTCGAGCAAACACGTTCCATTCTCCACACTCGCCACTATCTGCCCTGCACGCGGCCCGGAAAGGGCTGGGGCGCGGGAAGTCGGTCTTATCCAACGAGCGACTGCACGGACGGAGGCCTGTGTATGGGCGACCCAACTCAGCGGAATTTCTGCAACCGGACCTTTACGGGCTCGGCCTGCCTTAATGAGCGGATAACGTTGCAGTCCGCTGGCGTCGTCCTCCCCTGCCGTCCGCTGGACTTGTCGGCGCGCCCTGCGCTGTCCCCACAAAGGCATTCGCGAAAATTCGCGAGAGCCACGCCCACTACGCCCTGGATACGTTGGTGTACTCTTCTGTCTGTCCTCACGAAAGCCCAGCCCACATCACCCCGTATACGCTGGTTAAGTTTGGTTTGGTTTTTTCGTGTTTCCTGGCGCGTCAACTGCTTTGGTCATTAGTCCCGTTTGTGTAGTGCATGTTTTTTCTCGAGAGATGGCGGTGATCTTCCCCCGCTGGATGGCGAGATCCGGCGCCGACCTACCGTCGGCTAGTGGGGTTTCCCCCTAACCAGGACTCTCCCACCAGCGGGGCACCGCCCCAGCCGGGACAAGCTCTAAGCGCCCGACCGGTCTTCCGGAATATATGATACGCTGGTGTACTCCCCTGCCTGCACTCGCGAGAGACACGCCCACTTCGCCCCTCCTGCCTGTCCAGCCCTGGTCTGCCTAATGTTGTCTCTCATCCTGGCCGAATCCTCGTCTGTCTCGTCATGTATCACTTGACATATTTCCTCTCTCTTGTGCATCTACCCCGTCCCAGGCCAGTCGTAGCAACCCTGTCCCTGTCCGGTCCTGCCTTGCTCGTCCTGGCTTGTACAGGTAGAGATGGCTCAGGGCAGCAACTGATGGTACTGCAGTGCTTCTGACCGGGAGGTCGTAGGGTCGTGTCACGACAATGGTTAGATTTTCCACACTACCTTTTCACCTCTTCCTATGTTCCACTCTTACACACATACACACACACACACACGCACACATTAACATGCATTATACTACCACACATGCCGGGAGATCGGTCGGAGAGCTTAGAGTTTGTCCCGGCTGGGGTGGTGCCCCGCTGGTGGGTGATACCTGTTTGGGGAAAACCCCGCAAGCCGACGGTAGGTCGACATCCAGCGGGGGAAATCCATCGCTACCTCCCGATGAAAACAAATACCATACATTCACGGAACTAATGAGCAAAGTAGTTGAACCGTCCGGAATCACTAACAATCAATCAATCTATCAATCGTCCTTGCTCTTCTTGCGGTCCGAATCCTCGTCTTCGAGTCTCGCCCCGCCACAGTGAATGTTGTTCTCCCCCAAATCATTCTCATCCATGTATCTCTTGGTAAGTTTCTTCCGTTCTTCTGCACCTGCCCCATCCCATTCCATCGTAGCTATCCTTCGCTCGCTCCTTTGTCCTCGTAACGTCCACGTATCCCGCCCCGCCAAGCTCACTATCCCTCCACAACGGGAGACTACACTACGAGTACCATCCCACCAACTCGCTCACTCCCCACGCGCTCAGCTGGGATACTCCCCTCCTTGATCCAGCCGGCACATGTCTGTTCCTTCTCCTGTCAAAATCCACGTTGGTTGGTTGGTGGTGAGTGATTTCGGGAGCGGCAACTACTGAAATCATTACTCCCATAAATGTAGAGCATGATTTTTCTGTCTCGTTCCATTCCTTCTCGTTTCATCCTTTCCCATCTCCACCTGATTTGACCCACCTCGTACTAACCCTCCCCGAGTTCCACCCCACTCGGGTCATCTTCCCTCAACCCGCCCACCCTCCGTACTGTCCCCAAGTGCTCCATCGCACTGGCTTCCCCACCAGCCCTCTAACCCCTCCCCTTCCCATCCCAATCCCAACCTGTCTTACCCCATCTACACTCCTTCATCGTCCCACCCTCCTCCATCGTGTCGCCCCTTTCCTCCTTATCCAGTCTCCTCCAAACCCGCCCAGTACCTCATATTCCTTTCGTCCTGTCTCTTCTGATTCTCGTCTTGTTCTGCTTCTTCTCCTCCCTTCTCGCTCCGTTTCGTTCCGTCTCGCCCATTTACGCCTCGTCCCATCTCGTTCCATCTTTTCCCATCTCGACATCATTCGACCCACCTCGTGCTAACCCGCCACCCAGAGTCACCCCGCTCGGGTCATCTTCCCTCAACCCGCCCACCCTCCCCATGTGTTCTATCCCACTGGCTTCCCCACCACCCATCTTACCCCTCCTCCTCCCCCTCCCATCCCAATCCCAACCTGCCTTACCCCATCCCCACTCCTCCACCGTCCCGCCCTGCCCCCGCGCGCAGTAGGAGGCGGGAAGCCCGAGCTCGCCGCGATACGCGATGCTCCATTGTTTCCGCCCAACAATGGAGGCTTAGCGCCATTGTCAGACAGAAGACGATCGGATTGCGCCGAGTAGCGCGTCGTTGGCGGGTGGCGCCCGGGCTCTTACGGCGAGGCGGCAGAGGACGAGAGGACGGCGGGGGCGGAACCAACGGTGCCAAGTACCTCGTTTGGATACTTCGTCTCAACCGCGGGGCGAAAAAGTCTGTTAAGAAGAACTGCCGTAGTAATTTTCGTAAAAAGTTTAATGCGAGAGGCTGAGTTTCCGAGGGTGTCAGCTACTTTTGTCATTAGTCCCGTGAATGTAGTGCTTGTTGTAGTCGGGAGGTGATGATGTTTCTTCCCGCGATGGAACTTGAGATGTGGTGCCGACCTACACGGCTTACGGAGTTTTTCGCCATTCAAGGGAACTGCACCAGCTGCAACAAGCTACAAGCTCTCAACTATTTTCATTCAAGATGTTGGGTAAAGTAGTACATAAGCTTGTAAGTGTGTGTGAGTGTGTGAGTAATAATGCCGAGAGGAAGCAAAATATTTAACGATGAGTTTACGTAAAAGGGCGATTATGTCTTTACATTAGTTTCTGAAATGTTCGTTTATAAAGTCTGGCAAATTTTACACCACGTTTCAACTACCTTTCTAGTTCGACGATAGTAAAAATTATACACAGAGTATAAAAGTGTATAACACTCGCTCTCTCTCTTTCCCTTCTCTCTCTCTCTCCTCCCTCTCCTCTGTCTGTCTGTCTGTCTGTCTCTCTCTCTCTCTCTCTCTCCATTTCTTTCTCTTTACGTCTCTCTCAGGAATTCCTTTTAGAGCAAAAGCTACATGACAAAAATAACAACTGTTTCAAAAAATGGTTTCGATTCAATACAAATACGCACACTTATTTAAAAATCGTTTTCTTGTCCCTGTTCTGATTAACCAAAACTTATGAAACATCTCAAAAGCGCAAAATTTGTGTCTAGGACGTGCCAAAATCTGAGTATCTTTTGCAAAGTGTGATGAAAAGCCGACTGATGTTACCATCACCATTTTCACTGCCGCAACGGAGACGCGAAATGAAGTCGTGCCTCATCTTGCCCTCGACTCATCCAGCAATGCCGCAACCCTTGCCTTCTCCAGAAATTCCCACATCGTCCTCATTTGCGTCCACATGCATGCGGTAAGTCGTATATTTCATCACTTAAGATAAATAATTATATACCTTATACAGAGAAGAATACGGACATATAAAACTTGAAATGGAAAAATGAAAATTCGATTAATCACTCTAGTATCAATTACGTGACAAAATATTAACCACAAAACTATTTACTTAAATATGAAATAGCACATTTTTGAAAACATATCTTCTAGGAAATTTTAATAACCTCAGAACATCTGAAAAGAGCAAAATGACGTAGTTTTTATCATGCTCTAATCTCTTCTCGCAATGTCCCCTCTCCCTTCAACCTGGGAATTCACCGCGACTACGTCACTTACCGTCGATTTGTTCACAATAAATAGTATTCTTTCTAATCTTCTATACAAATAAATATGAATTCAACGACCTGTAACCGACATCGATATCACAAAAAGTAGCGTGTGAATAGATATGAAAATTTCACAGGCTCTCCTTGAGGATTGTCGCAGTGTCCTAGCAAAGTTTGATATAGATTAACACAACCCAAATGCGAAAAATAAATAATTTAAATAATATGTTTGTAGATGCACCGCGAGCATTTTTCGCCAGTCGCTTAGAGTACACGGTTCCTGACATATTCCACCAGAGCCCAGTAGTGCTGCAGCAAAACTGGCACTTAAATTTATTCGCTAGAGGCTAGTAGCAGTGCACAAGATAAAATAATTCATCTAATTGCAAAGTGTTGTAAAGTAAAATGAAAGAAAATTATAGTATTTCTTAAAATTTGAACCAATTATGTCAAAAATAATAATCTTAAATCTTGGTTTCTTTAAATTGATCTTAAATTGATCCTCATTTGTAAGGATTCAATATGAAGAAAGCCCAAGAAACGCCGGGTATTTTGTTAGTAATAAATAATTACATCGTGGGGATGAATACAGGTGCATAAAACTGAAATGGAAAGGTTCGATTGTGTGAATATATCATCCCAATAATGGTTGCGTGACAAAAGATGTCCCACATTTATTTACCTTAATATGAAGTCACATTTTTGAAACCGATTTCTAGAGGAAATTATAATAACCTCAGATCATCTGAAATGACAAAAATTTGTATCTAGGATGTACCAAACATCAGAGTTGCTTTTACAACATGCGTTGAAAGGGCCGACCGACGTTCCCATCGCCATTTTGTCTCCCGCAATGGAGACGCGAAATGAAGTCGTGCCTCATCTTGCCCTCGTCTCTCCCCCCCGTCTTCTCCCCAACCAACGAATTCGCCGCGACGCCGTCATTTTCAACGCGCGGCATTCACGCACGAAGACTTCCACGGCCGCCCGCTGTGTGGCGTTGTGTAGCGCGTCTCATTACGGCCTACAACGCGGCACCCGCGCCTCCAGGCACTTCCCTCGCGTTTTACGGCGCCGTTAGACAAATTCATTTGGAGACCGGCGCTGTTGCCAACTTTCGCACCAGGGAAAGCCCTTCTGTTCGTCTTAAAAGTTTCGGAATTAGGAGCACTCGAAATACTCAACAATGCGTAATTCAATGTAATGTACGCAGGTTTCTAGGAAACTGGAGGCGGTATAAGAATTAAAGTATTTTGGAGACAAAAGCATTTAGTTAGGGTTTAGACAAATTCATATGGAGCACGGCGGTGTTGCCAACTTTCGCACCCGGGAAAGTCCTTCCGTTCGTCTTAAAAGTTTCGGAATTAGGAGCACTCGAAATACTCAACAACGTGTAATGTGTAAATTGACTTCCGCGTGATGTATAGGTTTTTTTACATTGACATTGTTGCGTTAAGACGAAAGGAAATGAATATGGCACTTCCCTTGCGAATTACGGCGCCGTCAGACAAATTCATTTCTGTGTCGGTGCTGTTGCCAAATTTCGCACCCGGGAAAGCCCTTCTGATCGTCTCAAAGGTTTCGGAATTAGGAGGACTTGAAATAGTCAACAATGTGAAATTAAAAGCAATGTACGCGAAATTTTGTAGGGAAAAGTTCAGAATGGAGGCCGTAAAAATTTGAAGACTCTCTTCTTGGGACAACTACTTTTTGTCAAGGTTTTCGTTTCGACTTCAGAGTGATTTATAGTTAGTTTCATATCGCCATTGTTGTGTAATGTCGATGAGAATCCAATATGGTTCTTCCCTCGCGATTTACGGCGCCGTTAGACAAATTCATTTGGGGCCCGGCGCTGTTGCCAAGTTTCGCACTTGGGAAAGCCCTCCTGTTCATCTTAAAAGTTACAGAATTAGGAGGGTTGAAAATAGTAACAACGCGTAATTAAATGTAATATTTGCGTAATATTCTAGGAAACTATTCAGAATTGAGGCGTTGAAGATTGTCTCCTAGAGACAAGTGCTTTTCGCTAAGTGTTTGAGTTCGAAGCGTGATGTACAGTCACTTCCAAATGTTATAGATGCGTGAAGTCTAAGGGATACCTATATGGCACTTCCCTCGCTCTTCACGTCACCGTTAGACAAATTCGTCTGTAGCCTGGGCCTGTTGCCGACTTTCGCACCCACGCAATCCGTTCTGTTCGTTTTAAATGTTACAGAAGTGGTAGGACTCACGAGAGGGGGTCTTGCGTATCGTATCCGACTTCAGCGAATGTACTTCAGACACCAGTTTGCGTCACAGTATTATCAGGAATTTTGAATGCAGCCAGATACGAAAATTATAACCTCTTTAGAAGTCACTCAAAACATTTATGAAGCATTTCTTTTAAATATTTCATATTGCACACCTTCCTGTACGATCTGGAAATTAATTCCCTCATGTAAAAGAATATATCGCCTTACTATCACAAATTTCAACATTAAGCAGCATGGAAAACATGTCGGCCAACGGTTATAATTGAAGAAGTCTCCCATGAGATGAAGGTAACAGACGCGGGATGGGACTTTACTAAGGGCCTCGTGCCACTCAGTTTCTCTGCGGAAACAAAGGCCGTGTCCTGCGTGGGCAACAACTGGCGGCGGCGATATGCGATTGCTTTCTTCAGTTTCAAGCTTAGGGTTACTTGATATTCCGCGGGACAAAGTGCGTTGAGTTCTACGTAGAATAGAATAGTATAGAATATTTATTTAGCTACTCAGGATTACATAGAATACTTCCGGTGGTAGCGTTTTCTAAGGAATTACTAAAAATACCCAAAACAAACATCAAACAACATTAAAATATTTACATGTTACCAAATACAATTTTACAAAAATAATCTATTAACCATATGTAGTTAGTCTATTTAAAACAAATTGGCATTCTGAGGGAAAGTCTCCAGCACAGCTGCAGGTAATTTGTTCCAATTCTTTATCGTTTGGTTTATAAATGATAATTTACCTACATCTGTTCTCTGCTTTCTTTGCCGAATTTTGAAACCATGATCCTTCCGCGCGACGTAAGTTGGCTTTGATAGTCTTTCCCGTACTTCACCCCACGGACGATCCCCTCTTATTGATTTGAATAATGCACAATGTAGGCGACAGGAAGCACGTGAGTGTCACAGTCCCAGTCTGGCGACACTCGTCCTGTCGCGCGGAAAAGAGATCAGATTTCATTAGTGCCTTGCGCCATCCCGTTACCGAAAGTATCTCGTGTATTATTTGGCGAGTAAAAGGGCAGTTGAAGAATGGGACGGTGTTCCAACACTGCAAGAGGCATTGAAGAGTGGCAAGACTGTATACTTAGATATAATTAACAATTCAGAAACTGGGAGCGGTAGTTCAGTGCATCAACTGATGACACTGTAGCGCCTCTGACCGGGAGGTCCTAGGTTCGAGTCCTGACGACGGCAGGATTTTCGACACAAGCTTTTCAGCTAGGTCGACTTCAGTCGCTGTCTGGAGGAGAATTTTAGCGGGCGGCTGCTCTGATCGGTAGTTTTCCGTGGTTTCTCCGATCAACGCCAGGAGAATGTCGGAGGAGTACACTAACAAACGGGCCACGGACCGCATCTTCATTCATCTTCCTTGTCCTATACTCTTCCCTTACACATACACTAACACGCACTACACTACCATATATTCCGGGAGACCGGTCGGGAGCAAAGAGCTTGTCCCGGCTGCGGCGGTGCCCCGTTGGTGGGAGAGTCCTGGTTGGGGGGAAACCGCACTAGCCGATGGTAGGTCGGCGCCGGATCTCGCCATCCAGCGAGGGAAGATCACCGCCTCTCCCGAGAAAAAAAACATGCACTACACTCACAGGACTAATGTTCAAAGCAGTTGACGCGCCCGGAGACACGAAAAATTCCAATCAATCAATCAATCAATTCAGAATCAAGTTTGGTGAGAGTGCGAACTCTGGAGAGGAGTCTAGAGAAATTGCTAACGAAAAATGTACGAAGCAAACGATTCAAAATGATTTTGTAAGGACAAATAAAGATATTGAAATTTTCTGCTCGTGCTGCTTATCTATTTTTCTGTATCTCTATATTAATAAAATCAATCATTGTGGAGAAATTCTATTTAATTTTGACATCATCGGAGTCATCAAGCTAGTGTCGAAAATCCTGCCACCGTCGAGGCTCGAACCTAGTACCACACGGTCAGAGGCACTGAGAATTGGGCAAATGAGAAAGCGGAGATTGGCGTAATTGATAAAGCGGTCATTGATCCACATCCTGAAAGTTTGAATCTACAAGTCTGGGTGGTATATTTCTCCATAATATTATGTCATATGTCTTGCTGGAATATACACTGACAAACTACTACAGACCAAAATTTGTATGAAGGCTGACTGAATTTGACAGAATTCTGAATGTTTAACATAGCGAATTTAATTTAGTGCTTAACTCAATTGATGAGTATTCCATTTGAGGTTCGACTGAACTGATACGTACAAGAATTTTGTTACCTGAACACCAGCGAGTTCATTGACACGATGAAAGCTCGCAAGAATAACTTCATATATACTGATATTGTACGTTCGAGTCCCGACGACAGTGGATTCTCGACACCAGTTGCAGCCCGCAGCCAGCACAGATACGGTACCACAAAAACACGCATATTTTAATTTTAAAAAAAGTATCTCTACGTGAACACTGAAGCAACAGCAGTGTATACCATCAGTGGTCTCAGTAAGAATCTAAAAGAAAGAAAGCACGTACAGCAATCCTTTTCGACGCAAGACAGCAATGCATGGCCACCTGGTTCATCCCTATTCAATTCGACGGCGGGGGAAATTCTTCCGAGGCCACGCACGTATGTGAGACTCCGCATCGGAGAGGGCCACATAACGACCAAAGCCTCCTGCGAATTTTGACGGCGGGCGCGTCGTCCTGAAAGAGCAGCGTTGGCAGGGGGCGGGGTGGGGCGTGGAGGGGGTGGGGGTGGGGTGGGGAGTAAAAATGCGGCGCATTGAAGCGCCGGCCCGCAGAGCGCGCGCGCTGTGACAAACGAGTGGCGACTGCGCTGAATGGAGTCCAGGGCAAACACGACGAAACGCCGCGCGGCGCGGAGCGAGTGCTGTCACGGGGAGGGGGGCGGAAGTGGGAAGGGAGGGGAGGAGAGAGGTAGAGTGGGGATCGGGAGGAGCGGAGGGAGGAGCTACAGGAGAGGGAAAGAGGTGAGAAGGAAAAAAAGAGAGAAGAAAAATGTAGAGAAGGAAAAGAGAGGAGGAGGGAAATAGAAAAGAAGGAATAAAGGAGAGGAGGAGGAATATAGAAGAGGAGGAGGGATATACAAGAGGAGGAAAAAAGGAGAGGAGGAGGGAAATAGAACAGAAGGAAAAGAGTTAAGAAGGAAAAAAGGAAAGAAGGAAGAAAGGAGAGAAGGGTAAAAGGAGATAAGAGGAAAAGGAGAGAAGGCAAAAAGGAGAGAAGGAAAAAAGGAGAGAAGGGAAAAAGGAGAGAAGGACAAAAGGAGAGAAGGGAAAGAGGAGAGGAAATAGAGGAGAAGGAAAGTAAGAGAGGAAGAAGGAAGGAGGAGAGGAGAAGGAAAGAGGAGAGCAAGAGAAAGGGGGAGCTAAAGTGAGAGTGAAATGAATAGAGGAAAAGGAAAGAGGAGGGGAGAAAAACAAGAAAGGAGGTAGAAACGAGGGAAGGTAAGGAGGAGAGATGGGAAAAAGGAGAGAAAGGAGAGAGAAGGGGAAGAGGCAATGAAAATGGGAAAGAGGTGGAGACAGTGGAACGAGGAGGGAAAAGGGAAGGGAGAAGCCAAAGGAGAGAGGAGAATGGAAAGAGGATAGAAGGAAAAGAGGAGAGGAAGAGGGAAAGAGATGGGGAGAACAAGAGGAACGGAGAGGGAACAAGACAAGGGAAAGAGGGAAAAGGAATGCGAGGAAGGAGAGAGGATGGGGACAGGGAAAGAGGAAGTAATAATGGAAAGAGGATGAGGGAAGATGTGGATAGAGAGTAAAGAGGAGGAGAGGAGGAAAAGAGAAAAAGAGAAAAAGAAATGAGAGAAGGAGGGAACGAGGAGGTGAAGGACTCAAAGGGATAAGAGAAGGGAAGAAGAGAGAAAGGAAATGGGGGACGAGGAGACGAGGGAAAGAGCAAGGAAGGGTACGGAGGAAAAAAGAAAGAGAGATCAAAAAAGGGAAGAAGGGGAAAAGGAGAGAGGGAGGTAATGAGAAAGGGGAGGGAAAGAGGAGGAAGGAGGTAGGGGTATAGTGGAGGAGTAGAGGAAGAAAATGGAGGATACGGCAGGAGAAAGGAAGGAATCAGAGACAATAATAAAAGAGAGTAAAGGAAAGAGGCAAGGAAGAGAGAAAAGAAGAGACGAAAGGACAGAAGAGCGGGAGAGGAGAATACTAGTGGCGAAAATATGCGAAATGAATAAGCTGGAGAGAGAGGATAGAGAGATCAGTAAAAAATTATGGGTAGAGAAAACAGAAGTGGAGTAAAGAGATGAGAGGGGAAAAAGAAATGAACTGGAAAGAAGAGAAACGTATTAGAGGTGTTTAGAGGGGAGAGAAGGGAAGAGGGAACGAACAAGGGATCAGAAGGAGAGAAAAGAGATAATGGACATGGAGAGAAATGAATGGAAAGACAGAAAAGGAGAGGAATGTAAGTAGATGAGGGAGAAATATAGGGAGTGAGGTGTGGTGTGGTGTTCAGTGAGTAGAGGTAGTGAGGGTAAACGAACGAAAGTGAGAAGAGATAATACAAAAGAAATAAAAAAGAGAGGAGTGAACAGAAGAGCAGAGTGAGAGGTAGATGAGAAAGAGATGGAAGAAAAACAAAACGGAGAAGGAAAAATATGGAAGGGAGAAGATCATACGAGTAAATGAATCGGAAAGGAGAAGAGTAGAGAAAGAAGCTTGAAAAGCACAGGAAAGGGAATTGGATGTAATGAGAAGTGTGTTGTTGTAATTAAGGTAATGAAAGTGTAATTGGACGTAAAAGACGTAAAACGGTGAAATATAATGGTATAAAACTGGCATTCGTATACGTCCCGCAAAATAAGGAACTGTTTCTTAATCCTGAGTCAAAGATGGGTCCCGTTATTCCAAAAATCTTTCACGAACCGCCAAAATGTGCCATATTTTCCAACGTTCCATTTTTCTCCTATTGCGATTCATAACTTCAATAAATACATATTACGATTCTCTTCTTGAGATCACGCGAAAACTATAAAATATCATTTCTACGTGCCCTTCTATGTAACCCGATCACCTCGTAAATCTGGCAACCTTTTTCAGTTTTTTTCATTACCAACATTATAAACCATCTGTTAAGGCAGCGGAAATCGTACTTTATCTGGAGAAATATATAAGCTAGTTCAAGCAAATAACATTCAGCCGATTGAAGTAGCGAATCCTATTTGTGTGTGTGTGTGTGTGTGTGTGTGTGTGTGTTGTGCGTGTGTGTGTGTGTGTGTGTGTGTGTGTGTGTGTGTGTGTGGTGTGTTTTCAGGGGAAGGGAAGCTGCCAGACAGAATCACGCCGAACTATTTGTGAGGGGTAAAGCGGTAAACTGCACTGCCAATCACCGTTCTGTGGTTGACAAATAGGCGTGACATCTTAATTAAACTCTTCCAAAATTCAACTTTGATCTTCGTGTGTATTAAGTCCGTTTCACAATAGTCGTTTTTGCAGTATATAATGTAAAAGTTTTACGGCATTAGTACATTACGTTTTAAAAACAAGCGACGCTGGGGATGAGTTTTCAATTTGTACGAATGCAGTAAAGCAACATTATAAACGAGTTGCATACGCTATTGTTTGTTTATCAGCATTATAAATATATAAGAAAATATAAATATATAAGAAAAACTTCTAATTTTGCGAAATAACTTTGCGACATCTCGGGTATTTGTCGAGGAAAACTGTGGCAGGGCTGTTCCGTTTGCCACTACCTCCTCACGAATCTCTCGCCTGCCAGATTGACTGAATGCGTGGATGATGCAATCATTCGTGTCGAAAATGCCATTTTAAGAATGATTTTTGTAGCAGAAAAGGTCATTTATAGTTCTGGCAAACAAAAAATATAGCATATGCAACTTGATTGTAATGTTGCTTTTTGTTGCATTCGTCCAAATGTGAAAACTCGTTTTTTACGTCGCCTATCTTCAAAACGTAATTTCTGCAAGTTTAACGAAACATTTTATTTTAAAACCCAAAGAACAGATGTAAATCTCAAAAACACGCCCTCTGTGATAAAATAAATATAAATGAAAACAAATTTCACAGTACATGTCGCATGTCTTTAATGATTTCGCAATTGCCCCAGGAGAAAAAAGAACAGGTGAAAAAATTATTATATGTTTTTGAAAAATGTAACTACAATGAAAATGTAGTTTACAAACAAGACTGAAACGTAATAATTTCTAGGTTTCAATGCGCGTGAAATTACAGAAAACTACGCAAACCCCAGCCTGGTGATAGATGTCTATAATTTTGTTATATATACTCAGACACAAAAAAAAAAAGTTTGGATTTTAACTGGAAATTGCAAACATTTGATTGTGTTAATTCACTTATTCTCATTCCCTGCTGACCGAGAGAATCCTCGTACTCAACACGACAAAAAGCTTCAACACAGCTGACATCAAGTCACAGCAAGAAAGAGGTCACCTACATATTTCATATTTTTTATTCCCTTGTCCCATTATGAATGAGCGACATTTTTGGATATTGCTGTTACGTAAAGAATTGTTGAAATGCACGTATACTAGTCTACATGTTTGCGGTATTCGTGAGACTGCATTGTTAAAACAATCTTTCTAATGAATTTAATATTTTACGCGGGCTTTTGTGCTGCTCCGCATTGTTATACTCCTAATTTTGTGATTTTGTTTAGCAGTAATATTGTAACTGTAGACCACTAGTTGTATTCTTAACTTACTTCTATACTACAGTCTCTGCAATCCATTTTGACTTAGGAGACGTTGAAAATCATGGGCCGATGAGCTAGAAACAGATCACGTGACGGTATATCCTCGCAATATACGAATTAAGGTATTACGAAAATGAAGGTATTACATGTTCTGTAAAATGTTAAAATTGATTCTACAAAACTCTAATGAGGTACAGTTAAAAGAACCGGAAGCCAGAAAGAGCTGTGACAAGAATTGTATTATACCCCTACTTACGTATTCACGATTTCTACAATCCATTTTAGACTTGGGAGACGTAGCAAATCATGAGCGGATGAACTAGGTACAGACCACGTGACGGTGCATCCTGGCAATATCCCACACGGTAAACAAGTAACTCTGGCGGAGCTTATCCGGGGGCTGTTGGGCGTAAGTATCGTGGCCAGACCACGGCCCATTCTAATCTGGACAAAGGCAGGATTACGGCCTCGTCATCAAGGACAGAGAGATAGATAGAGGGAGGGAGAGAGAGGGGGGAAGAGAGGGGGAGGCAGGGAGAGAGAGTAAGAAAGAGAGGGGAGAGAGGGGGAGAGAGAGAGGGAAAGAGATGGGGAGAGAGGATGGAGAGGAGGGAGTGTGGGGGAGAGAGGAGGGAGAGAGGGGGAGAGAGAGGGGGGAGTGGAGAAGGGAGAGGAGAAGGAGAGTGAGAAGGAGAGTGAGAAGGAGAGTGAGAAGGAGAGTGAGAAGGAGAGTGAGAAGGAGAGTGAGAAGGAGAGTGTGAGGAAGAGAAGAGAAGAGAAGAGAAGAGAAGAGAAGAGAAGAGAAGAGAAGAGAAGAGAAGAGAAGAGAAGAGGAAGAGAAGAGAAGAGAAGAGAAGAGAAGAAGAGAAGAGAAGAGAAGAGAAGAGAAGAGAAGAGAAGAGGAAGAGAAGAGAAGAGAAGAGAAGAGTAATGAGAAGAGAAGAGAAGAGAAGAGAAGAGAAGAGAAGAGAAGAGAAGAGAAGAGAAGAGAAGGAGAAGAGAAGAGAAGAGAAGAGAAGAGAAGAGAAGAGAAGAGAAGAGAAGAGAAGAGAAGAGAAGAGAAGAGAAGAGAAGAGAAGAGAAGAGAAGAGAAGAGAAGAGAAGAGAAGAGAAGAGAAGAGAAGAGAAGAGAAGAGAAGAGAAGAGAAGAGAAGAGAAGAGAAGAGAAGAGAAGAGAAGAGAAGAGAAGAGAAGAGAAGAGAAGAGAAGAGAAGAGAAGAGAAGAGAAGAGAAGAGAAGAGAAGAGGAAGAGAAGAGAAGAGAAGAGAAGAGAAGAGAAGAGAAGAGAAGAGAAGAGAAGAGAAGAGAAGAGAAGAGAAGAGAAGAGAAGAGAAGAGAAGAGAAGAGAAGAGAAGAGAAGAGAAGAGAAGAGAAGAGAAGAGAAGAAGAGAAGAGAAGAGAAGAGAAGAGAGAAGAAGAGAAGAGAAGAGGAAGAGAAGAGAAGAGAAGAGAAGAGAAGAGAAGTTGAAGAGAAGAGAAGAGAAGAGAAGAGAAGAGAAGAGAAGAGAAGAGAAGAGAAGAGAAGAGAAGAGGAAGAGAAGAGAAGAGAAGAGAAGGAGAAGAGAAGAGAAGAGTAAAAGAGAAGAGAAGAGAAGAGAAGAGAAGAGAAGAGAAGAGAAGAGAAGAGAAGAGAAGAGAAGAGAAGAGAAGAGAAGAGAAGAGAAGAGAAGAGAAGAGAAGAGAAGAGAAGAGAAGAGAAGAGAAGAGAAGAGAAGAGAAGAGAAGAGAAGAGAAGAGAAGAGAAGAGAAGAGAAGAGACAAAACTGGTTTCCAAGTGTGGCGGTGAACAGCGTTACCTGCAGGTCGCTACACAATCTACAATGGTATGCGGTATGATTGATTCTTTGGTGATTCCGGATGAGTCAACTGCTATGATCTTTAGTCTCATAAGTGTGATGCATGTGTTTTCCTCGGAAGGTGGCAGTGATCTTCCCGAGCTAGATGGTGAGATCTGTCACGAATCTACACGTCTGCTAGCGGGATTTCCCCATCCAAGTTCTCGCACCAAAAGGACACCGTCCCAGCCAGGACAAGTTCTAAGCTCCCGATTGTCTCCAGACATGTGTGGTAGTGAAATGCTTGTAAGTATACGAACGTGTAAGTCAGGGGTGAGGTAAGGACAAAGAAGGGAAAGGAAAGATCGCACGCCGTCCGTAGCCCGTTTGTTAGAGAACTACTCCAGCATTTACTTGGTATTGACAAGAGAAACCGCGTGAAACTATCGATCAGAGCAGCCGGACGCTAAAATTCTGCTCCAGATAGAGGCTGAATTTGACCTGCCTATGAACTCAGTGTCGAAAGTCCTCCTACCGTCGGTACTCGACTCCGAGGACCTCCCAGTCAGAAGCACGGCTGTGACATCATTTGATGCTCTGAGCCACATAAGCCGGTAGAAAGCAGGACGAGCCATCGCCATTGTTGATGGACTCCTGCTAGACTTGTTGACTCAATGTACTGTTGCTAGACTTTGGATATTTAGACCAAATAATATCACATTTTAGGTGTGTTAAGGAAGTACTTTTAAAGGGTAAAATGGACTAATAATGATCACCATGAACATGAAATTTTTGTATTGGCTACGAATGCCACAGCACCAAGAAAACATCAATGTTTCTAAACTTCGATTTTGAAAATTAAAACATCAGCCCAAACCATCAACGAATTGCTTTTAAAAGTACATTAGTGACCGTGAATATTCGCGGGGGAAATTAATTTGAAGGTGGTCTCGTTTATTAACTTTTAATCAGATTTAACTGAAAAAATGAAGTCAAAAAAATCAGGAAAATCAATCTTAAAGAAATATCGGCTTCAAAATATCGATGTTAAAATCGATGATTTGATAATAAGAACTTCGATGTTTTCGAACCATTGACATCTATGACGTATTCCTAGTACTGTCCCGTTCTATCTTCAATAGTGTCCTTCCATCGCCTTTTTCGTCTCTCCCTTCTCCTTTTGCCGTTCGGGTTGCAGTTGTAGAGAAACTTGAGCATGTGATCTTACGGCATTCTCATTAAATGATCATGCCAATCTTTTCTTAGTACGTCTATTTCTTTCCTTTGTACAAATTGACAAGAAATTAAGTTTTGAGTTTTGTTATTGTTTCTTGTGTGGTCACAATTTGTTTTGGTGAGACAAAAAAACTCAGTCTCAATTGTTCGAAAATCAATCATTTCTTCAATCAATCAAAAATAAGTGTTTCAGCAAGAGTGACTGACTCATGGAAACACTTCTTCCTTGTAGTGTTTATTGATTGGAAAGTTGGATTTTGCGAAATGCATGATACTTTGTGAGACCCGTATCGCGAAGTAAACAAAACACTATCCCAATATCAATCAACATGGCTAATTATATTTAGTTAGTCATTACACTGAGCTATTTCTTTTCTTACGCTCAAACGAAGCACGGCAAACATCTGAGAATGTATGAGTACCAGTATGAAACACAACATCGGTAAGCATTTCTGAACATAAAAATGTGGAATTACTTGTTTTCTACAATTTTTTCTAATGTCGTTTTTTACATTCTTAATGTTTCGTTGAAGATTTTACAGTGTGTGAAAGTGAAAACAGTCTAAAACGAACAAACAACAGAAATGACTCAAACTATCTACTTTTTATATATCACACAAGGAAATCATTCGCGATTCAGCAAATTTTATGTTTATCTACAATTTCTGAATAATCCATTTTCCAATTGATTATAATACATCATTTTGAAAGCATGAAAGTAATATGAGCAAAATATCAGTGACAAAACGGTTGATGAATATTATCTGATTTAGAACGATGTCCTGCAATTGACATTTTGCTGTGCGAATCAATAATTCTTTCTGTAGGAGCTCTGCATGTACATTTCGCTGTGCCACTCATCGTAATTGTACTTACCCCTTAATGTGTTGCAAAGCTTTTAAAGTTTCGTTTATTGATAAGTGATTTGCATGTCTGTACACTGCAAACGCGATTTCTGAGAACATGACAGGCGACATGAATCACAATTTGAAACAGCCATTCCTAGTGAATACACATCCTGAAAAGTCGTATATATTATCCTCTCAAAGCACACATTAGTAGTAACGTAATTTTAGCCTGGTTGCAATTTAAAGTACTTTCTCTTGTGGTATGTCATTTGTCTTAGTAAAATATTTTTCTGTTAACTGAAAATTGTATTACTGACTATTCAAAGTTGATAAAAAGAAAAAACGTGCTCATTAATAGACTTGAAATTCTTACTTGACTTATATTGGTTTCAATGAAAGCATAAGATTTTTCTATCCAAAACCTTAATTTATTAAACAAACATCTCAAAAGAATTTTGTTTTTAATTTCATTGTTTGACAATAAATAAGTGTATTTCGTAAATCGGGCCTTTTGACAATTTTCTACATTTAAGAAAATCATTTATCTAATCAACCCATTAACTTGAATCATTTATACGACTTCAATTTTACAAAGGTAGCAGTGGTTTCTGAAATAAATTACGAAGCATTGATAGATTCATTTTTTCATTTGTAAATGTTGTTTAAAATAATATCTAATAATGAATAAACGAATATAAAGCAAAATATATTCCATTCTTTTTTAAGCAGAAAGGACATGTGTATGTTGACGAAAAGAAAAAAAAATGATCCCACACTTTTGTTTCCGATTTAAAGAGAATCTGCACTCTCCATTGACATAAATTTGGAAACACCCTATATCCGCGATTCGCCCTCATTCCGTATGATTGCGTCACTAGCCCTGCGCAATCGTCCAACAGCTAATTATTCAAGCGAATTTTTTGCGACCGCATTTGAATGTATAGCTACCCATTTCTACTGATGGTCACGTCCCGATTTTTGGCACTGTAGACAGTGATCTGTGTGGAACTTCCAATCGCATACAAAGAGCCGGTTTCATTCGCAGCACAAAGCCACAAAATCGGGCATATTTAGAGAAATATCAGTATAACATTTTTCATTGATAACAATAACTCTTTTTATGTCACGATCATTAGTTATTTCGTATTTAAAATAGAATGTTTTTTTTTGTGTGTGTTTGTGGAGGAACAAAGAGAGGAAGAGGGAGACAGAACCGAACTCGCAAAAAAAATCTCATTCGCCTACAAAACTCGAAAACAATATAAAAAATGTCATACAAAGCCTCCTGTGAATTCTAACTCGTTATAACCAGCCGTCGCACGTTTCGGCAATCGCTCACCAGATGTCGGGCCATGCAAACAGGGTCGGCGGCGAGTACGTCAGTGTTAGCGCTCGCTACAACGCGGGTATGTCGCCTCTTATGAATGACAAACATAAATAATTAATAGCTTTTGTACACTGGGCGGCCGAGTTAGCGTCATGTATACGGGCGGTCCGTGGTGTATATACAACCGGGTTTTTGTTGTTGTTTTTTCGGCCACCCTCCCCCTGGCACGATGGTGACGGCGTGGTTGATTCGGGGCGAATTTTGAAAAGTGCGTGTTTGTTGAAAATTTTCGACGCCACCGCTCACACGCGCCTGGACGCGTGCGTGTAGGCAACACGCCACACCTGTCCCGTCGTGACGTTGCGTGGCCGCGCGGATCACGCGTCAGAGAACGCACGCGTGAACGGGGGCGTGTGTGGTTTTTGGTAATCGCGAGGGGAATTTTGCATGATACGACGCGATGTCCCACTGGTAATAGAGGCAGAGATTTAAAACAGTGTAGTCACTCGCTTTTACGACAGTAAGTGAATATTGTTTTGTTGTTGGTTTTGAAAATTACAGTGTAACGATTTAGCAGATGATTGCAATGATGTTGATGATAATTATGATGATGATGACCACATCCATTTCTGAGGATGTACAATAAAGATAATTAACACCTTCATGACCACTCTTCATGACACGTGATATTTCGACCTTGTGGAATGACAAGGGTCCAATTGAAAAAAAATCGAAAATAAGTTGTCAGTGTGATAAGGTTCAATTTAGCTTCTCCCATGATTAGAACATACTATTCGTGGATAAACGTCTTAATGATTTAACGAAACATTGACATCAATTTAATTAATTTAATTAAACGAGTAAAATATTAACTGAGTGAATTTGTGCAATGAAGATTACAAAGAAAATATCGGTTCCTTCCACGTAAGTGGTGATATAAAATTTAGAGTTAGAAAAAACGTTTGCATTACCTTAATTATTACTCTTTTACAATAATTCCTTTTAATTTGGGTGTTTTCATTGTATCTATGTGCATTTTTGTTCTCCTATTTTAGCGAGAATAAATGCCTCTTTGCATGTCTATTTTAGTAGAAATCAATGCAGTTTGCTTACCTATGTTAGGGAAAATAAATGCCTAAACTTACGGACTGTTTGCCTATACTTTGATGGTATACTCTTACGCGTCATGTTTCTCGCCTTACTTTCCTTTATGATTACTTTCCATCACGCAATGAAATGTCGCGTCGCGAAATGGTGACTGAAACCTAATTTCAAGTCTGGTGTTTAGTTCAATAAGAGCTCTCATACTTTTCATTATTAGGAAGCGGATATTTAAAATAAAGAGACCGACAGAGGCCTTGGTCACTAAAAAAGTATTGATACTTCATTTTGATACTTCATCTTGATACTTCATCTTGATTCTTCATCTTGATACTTCATCTTGATACTTCATCTTGATACTTCATTTTGATACTTCATCTTGATACTTCATCTTGATTCTTCATCTTGATACTTCATCTTGATACTTCATCTTGATACTTCATCTTGATACTTCATCTTGATACTTCATCTTGATACTTCATCTTGATACTTCATCTTGATACTTCATCTTGATACTTCATCTTGATACTTCATCTTGATACTTCATCTTGATACTTCATCTTGATACTTCATCTTGATACTTCATCTTGATACTTCATCTTGATACTTCATTTTAATACTTCATGGAAAGGTATTTGCTTGTGCAGTGGTGTGGTTGAATTACATTTAATAAAAAATATACTTGAGTTTATAATCATTCTACAATTAGTGAGCCCAGTTTATAATAAGTTTATCCTTTTTATCAACTCATACACAGATGTTGTCAACCACCCATAGTTTTATCCAATCACTTTGTAAGGATATTAATGATCGAGTGGCGACAAAACATCCTCGGGTCAAAGGCGCATAGGCTTCTTTGTCGCATGAGATCATTAGAAACAGCTAACCTCCGTGGTACTCAAAACGTATTTTTTACCTACCTTTATTGATTCAGATTTACTTATTTACTGATAAAATATACTACTTTTTACTGATATATTATTGCTTGTTATCGCTTTCAACATGGAGCTCCATTTACACTATATAAAGTACCTGGATCGATAGGAACATGGTAACAAGGGAAATATGAAAACAGTTGAATGATGCTACATGTTATGGAGAGAATTATGAAAGGAAATTCAGGGAGGTAAATATGAAAAGACAAATTGATTTAAGTTAACATTTAGTTAATTAGTAAATAAGTAAATCTAAATCATTAAAATTAGTACAATATTGTACCAGGGGCGTTAACTAGTCATAATAATCTGGGGCCAAAAGCCCGAGGACGTTTGGCTAGAGAACCTTTTTATCATCGCTCGATCATTAATGCCCTTATAACGCTCATAATACAAAAATAACTATTTTATTGTTGCAGTTTGCTATTTTTAACAATTCTCTTCGTGGCTCAGATTTAAAATGTTTTCGTAAAAATACTTCAAAGACAGTTTATTTGCACCTAAATGAATGTCGAAAAAGATGAATGAGATACTTTGGGCACTTAATAGTATAGCAATAATTCAATGGTTAACTTAAATGAAATTAGAGATTGTTTTACATGTCAGCATTAAATACAGTATTTTACCGACACACACTCTTCCACAACCTCCCCCTATATTTCAGATGGGATTTGGTCGGGGAATTAATTTATATTGAAACAGATGGAAATTATGGAATCCCTTATCTCAAGTATGTTGTTTATTTCTGAACAAAAATTGACATTTTATTGGTTATTTGCTTTAGTTCTTAAACACCGTTAATTCCAACATTGAACGGTATTAATTTGAATATTCAAGGGACAAAATCCAGACTATTCAAACATTTTATCCTACAAATTTAGTATGAGACTATTTAAATGACTACACTTAAAAATGTGGGATATTTTTTACCAATTTCTGATTTACGTGAAAATGTTGAGAGGAAAATCTGCGTACAATTTCCCATTTGTTTTTCGTCCTGACACAAAATGGTATGGTTAGTATATGGAAACTAATTATAATAGCATAAGATGAGAAATCTAATCAATTTAAAATATTTTCAAAATAATGGCATAGACAATTGGATATTATTATTATTATTATTATTATTATTATTATTATTATTATTATTATTATTATTATTATTATTATTATCATCAGAGGGATACGTTATTACTTAAGAATAAGAATAAAGTCTATTAATAAATTATTGATTTGTGGTTATTAAAATTATACTTTGTCTAATTTTAGTAAAACAGGTAAACTATCGATCGCAGCTGGCCGCTAGAATTCTCGTCCAGACAGCGGCTAGATTTGATCTATCAATTTAGCTTGTGACGAAAATCGGCCACAATCCGAACTCGAATCCCAGTTAGAGTCGTTGCAGAGACTTTCAGCAATGCTGGCTCTGAGCCGCGAAGTCAATAGTTGATTGCACGGGTCATTCACAGAAAGGAGCAATAACTGTTTTTTTCCCACCCCATCCCTTAGGAGCACCTAGAGGGAAAGCTTTTGCCAAAAATTCTGTAATTAAACAAAACCCTAATTTTCCAGAGTACAGAAGCATAAGTTCCTGGCCCCATGTTAAATATTGTTTTACATTTATACAAAAATAAACTCATTAATAAAAATCCGAAAAGGGATTTTTTCAATAAATATCAATTCTGAGTTCGTTACGCACAGAAAACGTCTCCCGTCTACTTGATTGATTGATTGTTAGTGATTTCGTGCGCGTGAACTGAGATCATTAGTCCCGTAAGTGTAGTGTGTGTTATTCATCGGGAGGTGGTGGTAATGTTTCCTCGCTGGATGGCGAGATCCGGCTCAGACTTACCGTCGGCCAACGTGGTTTCGCCAACAGGTATCTCCCTCCAGCGGGAGACCGCCCCAGTCATGACAAGTTCTAAGCTACCGACCTATCTCCTGGCATGAGTGGTAGTGTAGTGCATCTTAGTGTAAGTGTGTGTGTAATGGGAGAGGATAGGACAAGGACGAAGAAGGACAGATCTCGCGCGATCCGTGGCCCGTTTGGTAAGGTACTGCTCCGGCATTCGCCTGGTGTTGATCGGAGAAACCACGGAAAAATACCGATCAGAGCAGCCGGCCGCTAGAATTCTCCTCCAGACAGCGACAGAACTCGACCTAGCTGAAAACCTAGTGTCGAAAATCCGACATCCATCCATAGAACCTCCCGGTCAGAGGCACTGCAGTGACATCAGTTTATGCACTTAGCCGCCGCTCCCGGTGTCCCATCTACTTATTTTATGTCACATAATGAATTATCTTTCTTTGTAGTAGTGTGTAGTAATATTCTTTTTTAGACAGCCACTAGTAAAAGAGGTTCTTTGAGGGCATGCACAGCGAGCCAACAGTTTTATTTTTAGCATTAGAGCGACCATGGTTAAGTGTTGAGATTAATATGAGAAAAAAACAAAGAAAACAAAACAATTTCGTCTGACCACATCAACTACTTATGACTTAAATGTATCATTGAGTGATTTGTATGCTTGAATTAAAATAAAAGTCAGTAAGACTTTAAAAAAATAATATGTGACACTCGTGCTAAAAGTGATTTTATTTTGATCGTAGTGTGTTAGTCGAACTCGTGTTGCCATCTTCGCTACTGAAAAAATGTCACTTTTAGCATCATATCATATATAGTTGTATTCTCTCCTGTTCTTTCGGTTGTGATTAATTCGTAGGGAATACATATGACAAAAGTCTCTTCCAATAAACGGACCAACTATCTCACTCTGCAATGTACAGAAGCGTCTGGCTATATTGGAGAATATTTATGCAACTTTAAGGGTAAAAATATGGGAAAGCAATTTTTTTTCAAAATTTCTCATCACATGCGCTTTGTTTTGTAGGGCACCAAATAGCTAATGAATTGGAGCAATGACGCTACTTTTCGAAAATGAAAGAGTCTTTTGAAACAGGGCGCAGTTTTCATCCCATTCCCAAAATCGATGTCATTTTCACCAAAGCACCAGTGCGTAGAGGAAATAATAATGATAATGTTTAAGTTACGGTTTTAATAAATCTCCAGCTTCGTCCAAAAGCGTCAATCCTCAATTCTTTTCTGGATTACGTTTTTTTTTACATTTTTTCAAATAGAAACGCTAGAAAAAAAGGCATCTTTTAAAAAATAACTACGAATTATTATATTCGTATTACGTGTGCCTCTTCTGTAAATGTAACGAAAAATATTTCTCAGAACGGGAACAATGATGTCACAGAACAAGTGAATGAGTCTTTTGAAACGGTGCAATTGTTTCTCATCACTCTTCATAATGAAAACGACTGTAGTAAATGTTCGTTTTATACACACATTCGTTACATACTAGGGCCCTACATGGAACTCTTAAATTCTTATTTAAATATCTACCCATATTTTTATGAATAGAAAATATGACAACTCTGGAAAAAAACTTTTTTCGTCGGATGCATCTGTACGTTTTAGAGAAACCAAGGTCTGCAGTGAACTGAAGCAATGAGTTCACCTGAGAAATGAGTATTTTGAATTAGAGTGCAATTGTTTCTAAACACTCTACAAAGACGAGAGGAGTTTGGTAAAGATTCGTTTTCAAAAAACGACCGTCACTTTCCCGACTACAACACAGAAATCTAAGTCCTTATTAGATTGTCTATCCACATTTCTACGAATAGAAATCTGAAATATAAACCTGGAAAAGTTTTTTTTTCAATAAATATCCTTAGCAAGCCCTTCTACTTTGTAGCAAAACAGAAGTCTTTCATGAACTGGAGCACGTCGCGTGAACATGAGGCCGCACAGCGAGTGAACGGGTCTTTTGCAGTTGGAAGAAATTGTTTCTCATCATCCCACAAAGACACATTGATTTTGATAAAGATTCGTTTTATAAAAAATCCTTTACTTATCAGTCTCCTACAGAGAAACTTACCTTCTTGAATCTTTATTAGACAGGCTATCCATATTTCTAGAAACAAACTTCAGAATAGAACTCCGGAAAATCTTTTTTTGGTTTCAATAGAAACTCATCACAAGCCTCTCTACAATGCAGAAGAACGAAAGCCTTCCATGAACTGGAAAAATGATGTCACACATCGAGTGAACGGGTCTTTTGCAGTAGGAATAAATTGTTCCCAGTCACCCAAAAAGACGAAACGATTTTGGTAAAGATTCGTTTTAAAAAAATCCATTACTTATCAGTATCCTACAGAGAAACTTACCTTCTTGAATCTTTATTAGACAGGCTATTCATATTTCTAGAAACCAACTTTAGAATAGAACTCCGGAAAATATTTCTTTGGTTTCAATAGAAACTCATCACAACCCTCTCTACAATGCAGAAGAACGAAAGCCTTCCATGAACTGGAAAAATGATGTCACACATCGAGTGAACGGGTCTTTTGCAGTAGGAATCAATTGTTCCCAGTCACCCAAAAAGACGAAACGATTTTGGTAAAGATTCGTATTAAAAAAATCCATTACTTACCAGTCTTCTACACAGAGACGTACGTCCTCGATTCTTTATTAAATAACCTATCCATATTCCTACAAACAGAAACTTTTGAATGCAACTCGGAAATGCTTTTTTGTTTTCAATAAATACTCATCGCGAGCCTATCTACGTTGCAGAGAAACAAAAGTCTTCCATGAACTGGAGCAATGAGGTCACACGTCGAGTGAACGGGTCTTTTGTAGCAGGGTGCAATTGTTTCCCGTCGCTCTCTCGACAGTGCAGTGTTCGTCGCCGGGTTGGACTAATCACCGCTCGCAAATTGAAATCGCACTCGCGTCCAATGAAAGAGGGGCGTAGCGCGCACTCTTCATGAAACGCTCGTTATCTGCGACGGCAGAAAACGTTCGCAGCACGCGTGCCAACCGGGGCGCGATATCTCCAGCCCTCTATACGGTCCAGAATGCCAACTATTCCAACTGCTTAATACCGGGCATTAAAATGAAGTTAGGTGAAGGATTTAAAAGCGAGTGACGGATTGTGAAATATTTTGATCTGGTGAACATGACGGAAGGCCTAGGAGAAGGTGAGTCAACTAAATCGGTCATCTCCAACTCTCTCTCTCTCTCTTTCTCTCTCTGTCTCTCTCTGTCTCTCTGTCTCTCTCTCTCTCTCTCTCTCTCTATCTATCTTCCTCTCTGTTGTGAATACTAGAAACTATTGATTCTGACGAAAACTGGGCTCTAGAACATTGTTTTGGAAAGGTTAGTAAGGTTAGTATACTTTCGGCATTAAAAAGTGAGCGACTGCTTTCTAAATATCAGATTCAGTTCGTCGAGATTACCTCGTAAAGTCTATTGCAAATAAAGTATGTGAAGCAACCGGGGCACGATATCTCCAGCCCTCTATACGGTCCAGAATGCCAACTATTCGAACTGCTTAATACCGTGCATTAAAATGAAGTTACATGAAAGATGGAGCACTTGCGGATTTAAAAGCGAGTGACGGATTACGAAACATTTTGATCTGGTGAACATTACGGAAGGCCTAGGAGAAAGTGAGTCAACTAATTGGTCATCTCCAACTCTCTCTCTCTCTCTCTCTCTCTCTGTGTGTTGTGAATACAGGAAACTATTGATTCTGACGAATATTGAGCTTTAGAACATTGTTTTGGAAAGGTTACCATACTTTCAGCCTCAAAAAGCAAGCGACTGCTTTCTAAATATCAGATTCAGTTCGTCGAGATTACCTCGTAAAGTCTATTGCAAATAAAGTATGTGAACCAACCGGGGCGCGATATCTCTAGCCCTCTATACGGTCTAAAATGCCAACTATTCGTACTGCTTAATACTGGGCATTAAAATGAAGTTACGTGAAGGATGGTGCACTTCAGGATTTAAAAGCGAGCAACACATTACGAAACATTTCGGATTTGATGAACTTTACGGAAGACCTGGGAGAATGTGAGTCAACTAAATCGGTTATCTCCAACTTTCTCTCTCTGTTGTGACTACTAGAAACTATTGATTCTGACGAATACTCGGCTTTAGAACATTGTTTTAGGAAGGTTAGTACACTTTCGGCCTTAAAAAGCGAGCGACTGCTTTCTAAATATCAGATTCAGTTCGTCGAGATTACCTCGTAAAGTCTATTGCAAATAAAGTATGTGAACCAACCGGGGCGCGATATCTCTAGCCCTCTATACGGTCTAAAATGCCAACTATTCGTACTGCTTAATACCGGGCATTAAAATGAAGTTACGTGAAGGATGGTGCACTTCCGGATTTAAAAGCAAGGGACGGATTACGAAACATTTTGATCTGGTGAACTTTACGGAAGTCCTAAGTGCAGGTTTGTCATCTAAATCGGGTATCTCCAACTCTTTCTCCTGTAAATACTGGAAACTATTAATTCTGAGGAATATTGGGCTTTATAACATTGTTGCATGGAAGGTGGTACCCATTCTAACTTAAAAGGCGAGGAGCTAATTTCTAAAAATAAGATTTAGTTCGTCGAGATCACCTCGTAAAGTCTATGACAAATAAAGTATGTGTAGAAACCGGGGCGCGATATTTCCAGCCCTTTATATTATACGGAATGCGAACTATTCGAGCTTGTTAATACCTGGTTTAATCCAATCATTATCAAGTTATTTTTGGTAACGAGCTTTACCAACCATGGACAGTAAGTGCCAATATGTTTCACTCCTTATTATGATTATAATATCGTAATTAGACTATTTATCTTGTAAATATGAATGGTTTATAATGTAATTAGAACTATTTTATTAAGGACACATTGTTACATAAAAATTAAAGTAATTAAAATATGTTTTGAATAATCTTCTACATTGTTAAGTTTCAATGTTCATCATCACTACAATAACTTATTTTTCATTAAAATCACTATCAGTCATCGTAATTCTTTTCAACAATACGTACAGGTTAAATACGATCCACAAGTACAAACAGCTGTACTGTATTACTTCGTTAATGAATGACGATCACTACAATGCTGCCTAAGTAAATCAGTAGCCTTCATATATTTTTGTCACAAGTTTTATCAATCATTGGCAAAAATTGTCCATGGACGAAAAATATAGCAAAATTTTAAAAAAATCTTTAAAGCTATTACGCAGATTTATATGACATAACATAGATGTTATTGACAAATGGAATAAAATTTTAAAAAAATATCTGAATCCTTTTAAAACACATTTTGTTTTAGAAACGAACTAATGGGCAGTTTTTGCCCATCCTTGGTAAAGCTAGAAAGAAAATATGTAACGGATGCTGCACTTCCAAAATTGGGAGTGACGGTTTTCGAAACAGACCTTGTATGAGCGAGAACTCTTCAGATGACCTAGTGCGAATAGATTAGTCGTGTGTACAAAGCCGCAAAATCTCCAACTCTTTCTGCTGTGAATACTCATGAGTATGGCAAAAATGAGAACATTGTTGCATGAACGATGGTACCCTTTCAGACTTAGAAAGCGAGGTATTGCTTTCTAAACATCAACAGGCTCGCTCGTGGCTCATAGTAAAGTTGCTAGTCTTTCACCACTGAGGTCCGGGTTCGATTCTCAACGATTCCCGTTGAATTTCATGTGAAATTTGTTCTAACAAAACGAGTTTGGCTGCTTCACAAGGGCTAGTCCAACCCCTGTGAAGTGCCCTAAACCCTAGGTCGAAAACAGTCACTGTCTGGAGGAGAATGCTAGCGGCCGGCTTCTCTGATCTGTATTTTCCGTGGTTTCTCCTATCGACACCAGGCGAATGCCGGAGCAGTACCCTAACAAACGGGCCACTGACCACCTGCGATCTGTCCTTCCTTTTCCTTGTCTATCCACTCCCCTTACACACACACACACACACACTAGCATGCACTACACTACCACATATTCCGGGAGACCGGTCGGGAGCTTAGAGCTTGTCCCGGCTGGGGCGGTGCCCCGCTGGTGGAAGAGTCCTGGTTAGGGGGATGCCCCACTAGTCGACGGTAGGTCGACGCGGGATCTCGCCATCCAGCGGGGGAAGATCACCACCATCTCCCGCGGAAAAACCATGCACTACACTAACGGGACTATTAACCAAAGCAGTTGACGCGCCCGGAAACACGAATCAATCAATCAATCAATACGACCGGGTTCTCATCTATTCCCATCGAATCTCATGGGAAATGTGTTGTAATAAAACGAGTTTGGCTGCTTCACAAGGGCTAGTCCAACTCCTGTGAAGTGTCCTAAGCCCTACCCCTTTCCTAATTCCTTCCCATTTCTGGCCGTTGGGTAGTGACGCAGGAGCGCGTAGCAGGAGGCGCGTACGCGGAGATTCTACCTGGCGGTCCTCTTGACAACCGACGAGACGACACTTACATATATACTCTTTGCTTATGAGAGATATTAATGGAGGATTACTCCGCGCTCAATGCCCGACACGGGGCGAAGAGTCGCGTTGCGTCAATAATGATAAAATGAAGGACGCAGCAAATTACAAAAAAAAAAAAAAATTGTTCCGTGAGGACACATCATAAGGTCTGTTGCGAATGAAGTACGTGTGCAAACGAGGGTTCAATATCACCAACCCTCCATATTGTCCAGTATGCGAACTATTCGAGGTGCTTAATGTCGGGCATTCAAAGGAAGTTACGTAAAGGATGGTGCACATTCGGTATGAAAAAGCGCGCGATGGTTTTCTAAACAGATTTTGCATGGGCGAGTACTCTTCAGAAGACCCAGTGCGAATAAATCAGTCGTGTCTAATATGCCGCGATATTTCCAATCCTTTCTGCTGAGAGTACAGCAAAATATTGAGTCGAAAGAATACTTGGCTTTCGAACATTGTTGCGTGAACGATGGAACACTTTCCAATTTAAAATTTGAGCGACTGCTTTACAACCATCAAATATGGAATGTCGACCCTTCAGAAGGCGTAGTGCAGAAGAATGAGGTTTGCCAACCTGGGCGTGATATTTCCAGTGGCCTATGTTGAGAAAATTGTAAACTATTAGATTTGCTTAATACCGGAATTTCAAATGCAGTTTCCTGAAGGATGGTAAACTTCTGGATTTAGAAAAACAAGCGAATGCTTTCTAAACACCAGATTGTGGATCACTGTGGAAATCTTCGGTAAGCCTAGTGTGAACGGAGCAGGCGTGCCAATATCTACAGCTATCTATTCGGTGCAGAATGGGAATTGTTCGATCTGCTTAATAGGGGACTTTAAATTACTGTTGCAGTGTAAAGAATAGTACACATTCAAATTAAAAAGCGAGCGCCTGCCTTCTAAACAGATTTTGGAATACTGAAGGCCCTTAAGAAACCGTAGTGCAGAAGGGACACGTCTGTCAACAAACACGCAACACCTCCACCTGCAGAGTCGAATGCAAACTGTTCAGCCTGCTCAGTTCTGAGCTCTATAAAATGTTCTTTGATATATTGCAGGTGTCTCGTGCGATTAAAAAAATCAATGAGATATTACAAAAATTCCGTTCTTCAATCCACTTTCCTTTACTCATAAAAGCCAATAATATCGAGTTCGTCCGAAATGTCAGATATAATTATTTACACACGAACGCCTCAAAATGAAATTGAAATTTTCGAATTCAGTCAACAAATAATGGACAGTTACTTGTTTTGAATGCTGTTCTTGGAATCTTGCTATCGTTTGCCCTTACGTGTGTCATAACCAGAGATGCATTAGAAAAGAATTCAGCCGGTACGGAATATTGGAATAGGAGAAATAACATGATTAACATATTGACATTTTTATTATTATTTACATTTTATTATTAAATTATTGACATTTTCAGTCTAAACTAAACTGTTTCATTGCTTTTCTATTTTGTTCGACTTGCTGAGTATCTTTCGAAACCATAGACCTCTTACATGGCTGGAAATTACTTGGTTTTCTTTAAATTTCATTGAAAATGAATTATATATATATATATATATATATATATATATATATATATATATATATATAGGCAAATACATATATGCCTACTAGGTTGAATTCAGCATTTCTGTCTGAAGGAGAATTCTAGTGGCAAGTTACTATGATCGGTAGATTTCTGTGAGACCAGGCATATACCGGAGCAGAACCTTCATAAAACGGACCCGCAATCTTCACACGCACAGTCACACACATACACAGACGCACTACAAATCTCGGAACAGCACGCAGAAACGTAGAGCTTTTGGAGGTGCAGTTGAGGGAGATACTTAGAGAAGAAACTTCCGGCTAGCTAACATGTAGGTCGGCGCCCTATACCTCTTTCCAGCAACAAGCAATACCTCTTTTCAGTAACAAGCGTTCCACCAGAAACAAGCACTAAAACCGCGGGACTCTCGACCAAAGTACCGGGAGCGGTAGCTCAGTGCATCAACTGATGTCACTGCAGCGTCTCTGACCGGGAGGTCCTAGGTTCCCACTCCCCACGGCGGCAGGATTTTCTACACTAGCTTTTCAGCTGGGTCGAATTCAGTCGCGATATGGAGGAGAATTTTAGCGGCCGGCTGCTCTGATCGGTAGTTTTCCGTGATTTCTCCGATCAACTCCAGGCAAATGCCGGAGCAGTACCCTACCAAACGGGCCACGAACCGCGCGCGATCTTTCCTTCGTCTTTCTTGTCCTATCCTCTCCTCAGACACACACACACTAACATGCACTACATATTGCGGGAGACCGGTCGGGAGGTTAGAGATTGTCCCGGCTGGGGCGGTGCCTCGCTAGTGGTAGAGTCCTGGTTAGGGAGAAACCCCACTAGCCGCCGATAGGTCGGCGCCGAATCTCGTCAACCAATTTGTTTCAATGTCTTGAAACAAGGTGATAATTTTGGCATCTGCCAGCATTTAAAATTCCCGCTAATATTGTGTCGCAAACTGGTGTGGCAAAATGGTTAAGCTCATAGGCTGAAGTGGGATACGATGCGCAAGAGCCCTCCCCCCCCCCCCCGTTCCGTGCTAGCGAGTTCTTGAAAATCGATTACGCTGATGACATGAATTTAAACTTCCACATGTCACAGAGGAAACTTCTACAAAAAAACTAAGCTAATCATGAGAAGAAAAATAAAGGAACTTCCCTTTTTATGGTATGAAGATGCCTGCTAGAGGATTCTTGGAATGGTATTCAAACGTTATTCTATTACTATTTAGCGATAGACATTCTTGGAGGAAATTTCCTATCCTACTCTTGAAAAATTAATTAGGCGGTGTAGTAAATTGCGGGATGAATATTGTGGGTAAATAAGTTGTATTTGGCTTAATGTACTTTAGAGGACACATTTTAGTGCGTATTCATGAAATTTTACAGTATAAATGCATACATATTTTGTAGATTATTGGTGAAGGCAAATTCGAAACTTAGTTGTGAATCAATCAATGAAGCAGGGTACCAGGTAACCAGAATGAGTTTTCTTCGCTGCCATATTCCCACGCCTTCGCTTTCAGTATTAGGTCGAGACAATATCAGGTCACGGGATCGCAATGACCTTATTCAATGTTTATTGTATTGAGATTGTACAACATTTTCACTCCCTTTACGCACCTTCTTGTGTTGTAGAACTTTCATAAAGAAATGAAAATTAATAATTTTGGCAAGAACTATTTACAACAAAGAAGCGTTGCAGTTATTAATACACACACGTAAGCAAAAGCTATCAATAAATGTCTATCTTGAACATTAACTTTGGTTTTCGAAAGAATTATTATTCGATTGAACAGGTCGTACATTTTTCCCATCCAAATTCCCACCTATTAGTTCTTTTAACAAAATTTCCATGTCTTAGTATGTATTTTGTTAATTTGTTTCTTTCTTTAAATTATTTTCCTTTCTCCTAATTTTCCTGAAAAGTTCATATTTCTACTCCTTTTCAATATCTTTGTTTTAAATTTTTAGAACACATTTGTTTATAAATCATTAACAGTACTCAGATCTTTTCATTTTCTCAGGAACAGATCGAATTTTGAAATTTTCGGGCCGAGTCATCCTGATTTACAGTAGTAATGTAAAGATATTATGACGTCTACATCCAAGAGTATTCTAAAAATGGAGTAAAAACAAGAAAAATAATTTTCAAACGCGTACTGAAAGCATTGAATTTATTATATCGTTACATATGAGGTATTATTATTATTAGTATTTTAGTTATATCTTAGGTATTATTATTTCCAGTGTAACTTAAACAAAAAAAATCATGTTATAAAAAACGTACAAAATATTATGTCATAAAAATTAATATTATCATTTACATCATTTTCTTCGCAAAGTTTTCTGCAAAGGTGAATTAATTGGTAAAAGAAACCTAACTAATGAAAATCCATTTTCCTTCACAGATAATATGTCGCTAGGTAACAAAATTTCAATTCAAGGCAAACTTCAATCAATAACGAGATCAAAGTCATTAACGAAAAACTGCGAATGCAATTCCCTACCACAAACAGCAACACGAAATGTGCAACCGGCAATGAGCATTACAATTTGAAACCCATCGCTAAGAACGACACAATTTCCCGTACAAGCGCCCAGTTCATGGTAACTACTCTGTAACGTTGCCGGTTGTATTCTCAAATGGAGCGGTTAGATCTGATTGTATCTAAAACAACGCTGTTCCGCTGTTCAGAGGTTATCAGGCGCGCCCACAGAGTGCAGTACGAGTCGTTTGTCCGTTTCTCATTTGTTCACGGAAGCGGATTCTATGTTAAGCTCTCCAAGTTGGTGCATTCTTTTGAAGGAGAGAAGTTTTTTATGACTTTGCCAAACTGGTCGAGTACGGAATGAACTTTGCGTGAGGATTGAGTTTATAGTTTTCTATGCGCTGGTATAGCATCTCCTTTTTTTAGTCGTTTACGCTTTGTGACAAAAGTGGAAAAAATTGAAGTCTTCCTATTGTTTGTTTATTGCTTATATGATTTAGATAGAGTTTTAGATAGATTGTTATAGAAAAGAAGACAGAAAGACAGATCGTGGGAGAAGAAATAAGGAATTATTTTGTCTTTTGTTTCAGGACTTTTTAACGCTTTGTGTTAGAACGGAAATGACACATTTCAAACACACAACAAAAGACATGAAACGAGTGAAATGGCATTTAAAACACACAACAAAAACATGAAAACAATATATAATCAAATATTCTTAAATGTGAATTATTTCTGACAACCTATTGCATCAAAGAAGTTTTGAAAGTAATGGTAACACTACAACTCATTTTCATTCTATTTTCGTGGCCTATTGAATATCTGAAGACCAGACTCATATTGCCTCACAATCACATTTCGATTACCAACACTTACTACTAGCAGATAGTATTTTGGATAAACACAGAGATACGGAATCACCCTATTAATATAGATTATTCAGGTATATTTCACTTTAAAAACCATTAATTCTAATATGCAAATTTTGTATTTTCCTTATGAACTCGATGAAACTGATGAACTCGATAAACTAAGCATGTAGCACTGAGACAGCAGAGTTACAAAAAAATGCGAATTGCTTGAAACATTACGAGAACATGGCATTCAATGTGATTAATGTGATGTGAGTGAAAACAATTTAAAAGTGAAGACAAATGGCAAAAAATAGAGCAAAAGAAAGTTAAAGATGAAGTAATTTTCCAAAATATTAAACGTAAACCTGCTGCAGCACAATGAATTTGAACAATAATGAGAACCTACATGATCAATAACGATGAAACCAGAAACTTTTCGCAAAGTTACAGCATCGTGTATTCTTCTAAATATTTCCTTTGGGTATCTGTAAGAAATGTTTAGTCCCGTTTTGATTATGTTACAATAAACTAAACATAATGAGAAGACAAGAGATAGTATGATAAGACAACACATTTAAGGAACGTGCTATAAGGAGGGAAATTCCAAGCTATTTAATGCAAACGCGATGCAGCAAGCTCAACTAGAACGCTACATTGCGTGTGGTAATTGCATGTTCTCAGAGAGCATTACGAATAATGACTAACCATTCTTCCTGCATTGCGTGAAATCAAAATTATTCCTAACCACGTACATGCCCTTTACTCTTTCACCCCTAAAATATACTGCACGCTATTATCATTTTGATTCATTCACTCTTCGGAGATCTTCGCCAACTATCACGACGGTTCTCTTTAGGGCGAGTCCATAAAACAACGAATTTCGCTTCGTGATGCAATGGGCTTTGCATGTCACACTACTTCTCTCCTTGTAAAAGCCCTCAAACGCAGTAACACGTACAATAAAACGCACTGAATAATTCATCTTTTCGCGAAAAAGACGCGATAGAGGTTGAGGAAAATGACGTCAACGCTATTTTGCTTTCGAGTCGGCAATGCAAGGAGGGGCTGGAGAAAGTGTCTGTCTGCTCGTGTGATCTGGATGAGTTCCAGCTGGCGTTGAAGTCCTCCAGGAACGTGATTGATTGGATGTCTCACAGATACGTCAAACCCTTTTTCTTGAGAGCTGTAGAACGAGAGAACAAGACGTGGATATTTCTGCTCTGGGAATATCAATGACGGTTGCAGTTCATTCACATAGGAAGTGGACATCGAGAAATCGTGACTGAGAAGTAAAGGGCAGCGTGATGGTATTTTCTAAAAGACATTAACGTAGTTATTTAAGGGGGAACGTTTTTTCTTGCAATACAGATATTTATAAACACATTATTTATAATCCACTTGCAATACAGATATTTATAAATCCAATATTTATAATCCACTAATAATATAATAGTAATACTAAGAAATTAATAAGAGTAAGGATATACGTAAGTTCCTAACAGCACACTGTCAGATGTCATTAAACAATTAAAATTGATACACAAGTTTAAGATACCATAAAAACGATATACAAGTTAACATATAAAATATTTTTCTCTCCAAAGCTGTTTTTACACAATTAGATCTGTTCTATTCTGATCACCAAAAAGAAAAATAATATTTATTTTAACAAAGAAATTTAATGAATTAGTTAACACTTGTACCACATAATTTTAAAAGGCTGAATGTGCTTACGACAAGTAATGTACTACAGCTTCTAACTCAGTGACTCCCATTTTCCATCAGATTTCTCATCCAATTTCCCTGATGTATTCAGCACATGCTGAGATATCCCCTTGTATGCTTCTGGCTGTAAATGTAGCTTTATTATGGGAACGTAGTATTGTTGAGCTCTTTCTCTGCAAGTCGTAGTAAAAAAGAGCTGCGGTTGGTTGATATTTTGTAAGCAATACTATAAAACTGAATCTGTAGTTCCTTTATCGATGTACATCAGTTTTCTACAACTCTAGAGCGAACATTTCTAGTTTTCAGATGTTTCTAACATCACTCTGAGAGTACTTTTATTCAGCATTCAACTACTCTAGAGCGAACATTCTAGTTCGACTCATTCAACAGAATTCAACAGCATTCTACTACTCTAGAGCGAACATCTCTAGTTTTTAAATATTTTTTAACATATCTCTGATGGTACTTTTATTCGGCATTCAGTCACGTACAGTAAAAGCGATTTTGGAAGGGAGAAGGAATTCAGGAGTTTAAAAAAATCGTCCGCAGATGATACTTCTCCCCTATATATCACATAAGGTTTTACTGGTTTTTGACGGAAATAAATACAATCAAATCAAATCATGACAAACAACTCATGTAATACTCTAGGCTCTTCAACTTTCAACTCAACTACTCAGACGCGAGCGAGCAAACAAACGCACATACTGATATGACGCTACCGCACCTTGATGGCCAGATGTGAATTTACGTACAGTCAATAGAAGTAGTGACTTAAGAATCATTGAGTGATATAGGAGTTTCCTAAGAATGAGCCAAAGTGACAGCTAGTGCTGACAACATAACTGAAGGTTCTGTGGTAGTTGTGTCTTTGAGCCCATTGGACTCCCTTCCTGCATTCGTTCGTTTGCAGTTGGATAACTTGTAAATGGCTTCCTTTTGTGATGTCCTTGTCCGAAGAAAATATAGTGTGCCCCGAGAAATAATAGAAATTAGGAAATGCAGTGCTATGTGCTCTTCTGTAAAAATTCTTTTTTCTATAAATATTTCATTGAATTTACTTTTTGTGTGATGAATATTATGTTTATTTTAAAGCCGAGACTTGAATGTGATATTAATATTTGTGCACGTGTTTTCGGCTATTGTGCTGTTGTGTGGCGAGCTGTGATTGAGAGCTTTCTATTAACATTAGTGGCAGTTTTCTTTCACTGAATGTGAGAGCATGTTAAGAGAATTTCCACATACGTAATTAAATATAAATATTAAATCCCAGACTCGCGTACGTGCACATAACTCCCCGAAACTCTTAGACTTCTGCATAGTGATGTTTTTACAGGAGCCATAACCAAACACTTTACGAAGAGGCGTGGCTGAACAGCTGTCGCGGTGGAGGGATACTTCTCTGAATTACATGTGATGTTCACTTGTTTAGTGAACTGTCACTTCGGCTCATTCCAAAGAAAATCCTTCTGTACGAGTGTAGTATACGTCAACTGCCACGGTCTTAAGTGTAGTGCATGTACTTTTCCGCGGGCTGTGGCAATGTCCATTCCCACTTGGTGAGATCCGGCACCGACCTACACATCGGGGGTTTCCCCATCCAGGTATCTCTAACAGGGCACTTCCCTAACTCTAAGCTCCCAACTGGTCTCCCGACACGTGTGGTAGTGAATTGCGTGTAAGTGTAAGCGAGTGTAAGGAGTGAGAATAGAATAGGGAAGAGAAAAGGAAATGTGCGCGGTCCATAGCCTGTTTGTTTCGTATTCTCCTGGTGTTGAGCGGAGAAACCTCGGAAAACTACCGGTGAAAGCAACCAGCCGCTGGTATTCTCCTCCGGCCATCAGCTGAATTCGTTCAGCAAGTTTTGAAAATCCGCCACGTATGGGACTCGAACCCTAGGACCTCCCGGTCAATGTAGCTGGAGGGACAACAGTAATGCTCATTCGGAGCTAACTTAGTCGGTATTGGTTAGGAGCTTCATCCATAATTCAAGTAAAGATTAAAAATTTGTTGCTTTCGAATAGATATATAGACGGAGCAAAACTGAATTTGAAATTGAGACAATGCGCACGTACCTTTCAGACAGTGCCGTGCCGATTTGGTGGGTGTAACTTCAAGAAATGCAATATGTTTCTTACCGATCCAGAGTATAGAAGGGTTTTCATAAGGATGCGCCAAAGTGACAGTTCGCGTAACAAGTGAACATCACGTGTAATTCAGAGAATTATTCCTCCGCTACGACAGCTGTTCAGTTATGCCCCTTCGTAAAGTGATAATGTCTTCTTAGAAAACATTCCTATACAGAAGTTCAAGAATTTTGCTGAGGTATACGCACGTACGCGAGTCCAGGAAATATTTAAATTTAATTACGTGGGTGGAAAATCTCTTAACATGCTCACAAACAGTAAACGAAAACTGCCACGAATGTAAATTGAGAGAAAAATGATTTTAAGCCGGGAACATTACAGTCTCGGTTTTAAAATAAACATAATATTTATCACACAAAAAGTAAATTCAATGTAATGTTTATAGAAAAAAAAGAATTTGACAGAAGAGCACATAACACTGCACTTCCTAATTTCAATTATTTCTTGCGGCGCACTATATTTTTGTCGGACGAGGACATCACAAAAGGAAGCGTCGAAGCCATTTACAAGTTAGCCAACTGCAAACAAATGAATGTAGGAAGGGAGTCCAACGAGTTCAAGGACACAACGACCACAGAACCTTCAGTTATGTTGCCAGCACAGTGCCACTTTGGCTCATCCTTATGAAAATGATTCTATAGAAACAAGTCACCAGGGTAAGAAATGACCCCGCACAACTTCTAAAGTTTTCGAACAAGATCTACCTATTCATTAGATACGAAATACTGGTGGCCTGTAGCAGCCAAAATTGTGCTCTCCAGCGTCAGAAAAATGCTCCCCCGAGCAGCAAAAATTGGACGAAACGGCACGTGTGAATTCCCAAACTTATTTTCCTCGTCATATGACAGAGTTCCAAGTAGTAAGGCTCAGAGTATTAGAAAATTGTCGTAACATTGGTATGATAAACTACAGATTAATATAATCAAATATTCCAATTTTGTCAGACAAAATTGAAACTATTTAATTGTTCTCAGATCATGGCTGGTATTTATGAAATAGGAAAATGGAGAAAAATCAGTTGGTATACTTTCAGGAATTATCCTAAATTTTAAAATCCAAGACGTGAATTGCAGGTTTCGTAATGAATGGTCACGTTGGACCATCGCCGATTTTCCGATATCTTATCATTGTGTATAAAAATAATAAATAAAGGGGCAAACAAGTCCTAAAAAAGGTATTTATGCAAAAAAGGCATTTATGCTAAAAAAAGTGAAAATAAGCATTATAAAATTGTCATATGTCATCATTTGTCATGATTCGTGCACATACATTATCAGCCTTTAAATATGTTCACTAGAATAAAATAGGCATTTCCCTAAAATCCGATTCTAATAATAATAATAATAATAATAATAATAACATTAATAATAATAATAATAATAATAACATTAATAATAATAATAATAATAATAATAATAAAAGAAAAAGAGTCTCTAATGAGTAATGTCATTCATACCTTAGTTTTTCGTGAATTTATTATGCGTACATTCCAAATAAGTAATACAGATGGTATGATTCAATCGCCGTAATGCCGTACCTTTCAAATTCTTTTCTCTCCCCGCCGCGAAATATCAAAGCCACGAAACGCCAACGCGACAACAATTTTCGTCCTGCCATCCACGAACATCCTGTCTGAACTTCGTGCCGCTCGCCTCATTGCTGTTTGGGAAAACCTTGATAGCTTCTCCCGTCCGCTGCCATTCTGCAGGCTGTCAAACCTTCGCGATGGGAGGCGCCGCCAACGGAATCGTCACGAGATCGCGTGCCGGTCGCGAATAAAAGAAAAGCGCCGCTCGCTTGCAGTTGCCGGGAGGGGGAGAGTTGGATGGAGGGGGGGATGAGTGGCTTTGGGGCAATCCGGCGTAGGAGGGGGCACGCCACACGGAAACAGGGATTTTTGCCCGACCGTTTTCCGGTCCGAAAAGCCTGGCTTTCACCGCTCGGAGCTACGTAGGACTGAAACCTGCAAGAATTGAACAGAGTTCGAAAGATACAAAAAAAGTTTGATATTTAGAGCATTTTTTATTTCGTATACACTCCTTACTCGTGTAAGTTTTTGTCTAGTATGGTAAAAGCCTGGCTTTCACCGTGGGACCGAAACTTGCAACAATTGAAGAGAGTTCGAAAGATACAAAAAGAATTGATATTTAGAGTATTCTTTATTTCGTATACACCCCTTGCACATGTAAGTTTTCGTCTAGTATGGTAAAAGACTGTATTTCCCTGTAGAACCGAAAACTGCAACATTTGAAGGAAGTTCGAAAGAAACATTTAAAAAACTGTTTGGTGTCTTAGGGTATTCTTTATTTCGACACCCCCGTTACCTATGTAAGTGTTTGACCTGAGTGGAAAAAACCTGGCTTTCACCACTCGGAGTTATGTAGGAGAGAAAGCTGCAATCTGCAACAACGGAGATGGAAAGAAACAAAAAATGTCTGATATTTAGAGTATTCTTCATTTCGCCCCATCCCAGCACACTCCATCAACTATGTTAGTTTTTATCTGGCATGGGTAAAAGCGTGGCTTTCACCGCTCGTAGCTGTGCAGGACTATAACAATTGAAAGGAGTTCGAAAGGGAAAAAAATGTTTGAGATTGACTCTTTGTTTCACCCCATCAACCTTGTATGTTTTTGTCTGGTATGGTTCTCGCCTGGCTTTCACCACTGAAAGCTATGTACAACTAAAACCTGAATTGAACTGAGTTTTAATGAAAAAACAAAAATACCGTTAGTATACTCCGTGCACACCCCATCACCTGTGTAATTTTTTGTCTTGTTAATCGGCTTTCTCACTCAAACCACTGTAACAAATGCGGTGTCAAAAGAAAGACTTTTACGGAGAGGTGACAAATTTATCTTTCAATTTGTAATATTAACTAGCTGAACCCGTGCGTTTACACCACATAAAAAAATGATATTTAGAAAAGTTCCAACAGGAAAGTACTGTAGTGTATACCCTTCATGGAAAATCAAAACTCTCAAAAATATTGTTTCATGACGTTCAGTAGTTATTTTCCAAGACTAATGATTTGAGATATTTACAAATACTGGACCAATATAATACTAATAACCACTACTCATTGAAAACACAGCTACATAAACATGAACAGAAAATGTAATAGTTTGTTTTGTGTTTATGTTTTATGTTTATCAAGAAATTCTGCTATTTACTGTAGCTTAAAAACTTAATGCTTGCCAAATAATTAATATCGCCTTACATTTTTATTTTTGTAAAGTCACACATGTCATACGATTGTTGAACTTCGATTTTATGTCCACTTACTAATATTAGCATATAAAGTCGCTCATTAACACGAGTAATTACGAAACTCGCTATGAAATACCGATTGCTTTCGATAGATCTATTGTAACTCGCAAATCAAACGAAAAAAAACAATATGGTTTTGAAAACGATGTAAGGAGACAAATGAGTACAGAAAATCGTGAATTCTATTCATTTTATATTATTGAAACATAGTGTTTTTACTACAA
>BLKR01010178.1:0-66279 GCA_011170035.1 Teleogryllus occipitalis
ATTTAAATTTTATATTAATAATATATATAGCTATTATTATTACATAATTAAGAATTGAGTACAAATAAAATATTAGCATAAATTTGATGCTATAATATTTCGCGTTTTTCTCGAAAAGGCGGTTGACTTGTCACGTTTTGAATGTTTGCTCCTCATTTCACGCTCCTTTCTTTCCAAGCCCAGCGCCGCCAGGGCACGCGCTCAAGTGTACAGTCACCCTTCTGACCTGGAAGTAGGGTCGCACCTCTGGCACACTGCTGTTCTGATAGCGTGACTTTCCTGACCTCCGCAGACATCTCGCCGCGTTCTTCGGCGGGCTGCGTGCTACACTAGAGCAATTCGATATGCCCAAGCGTAGGAAGAGGGCGGTGAGCAGTTTTCAGTGGGCGAGAACATTGAACAATGACGAAGTGGAGATTACATTTACTCTATAAGAATTAGTGGAATCATTCGCGTTTCCTTAATATTAGTAACCAAGTATTGTATATATATATATAATATATATATATATATATATATATATATATATATATATATATATATATATATATATATATATACAATTATGAGAGTATATTTGATTAAGAAACGTTTTGTGAGATATTATTAACTAAAGTTGCTTGTTTTGTCAACATGAATGGATGGTAAGCTAATGTTTTTCATTGATACTACCGGTATTTTTACTGATATTCAATACCTTTTCGGTCTCTGTTCACTAGCAGAATCAAAGAAAAAGAAACTATCCTTGTTATCTTCTCTTTCATTTGTATTTACAGTATTTGAAGCATTTCTTTTTTAGAAACATCTATTTTATATATTTAAATATATCTCTAAAATACATGCTCAAAAATACATTTTTGTAAATACAAAAATACATACTTCAAATACAAGTATTTAAATATTGCTCAACCCTGTCTATAAACTATGTGCGATCAGCAATGTACTAATCTCAGTTCCCGGCTTGAGCGTAGTATTAACATGTATGCCACGAGTAAGTCCGGAAAAATTTAGTAGAATGTAAAATTTAGTAGAATGAAATTGCAAAATATGAACATAAATATACAAGGAAAACGCTAAAAAACGAATATGTAAACTCAGATTTTTCGGCAATATGTAACATCAAATTTCATTAGAAAACATTTAGTACAATTACACTGTGTAAGTATCCTTAAAATACAGTTTCAAATAAAAGCGAGCGATGATACATCACATACTTTCTAGCATTATTTCTAAATTTGCAATTTTCGAAAATTGATAGAGTTCAACGAAAATGGTAATTCTTTCAAGCGTTCCTTCTATCCGTGGAAAAAAATTGAAGTGGTTTTATAGAATTTTTTTAATATATACAATTTCATTCCCAAATTACTCTAAAATAACGCTGTTTTGCAATTAACTTACAACAAAGTTTGGCGAAAGTGGGACCAGCATCATATTTTTTATCGTCTTTAACAAAACAATTGAAGCTCTTTTTGAGAAAAAGTCACAATTTTTTAATTGCCTATACTTTGCCCCAAATTGCAAGAAAACTACTCATTTTTTTAAATTGTATATGATCTTATTTCCAAATCTGTCAAAACAGATTTCAGTAAGGAAAAAATATATCATCAATATTATAGTTGTAGGAAGACGTCCCAAAAAATTGCACGTTAGCAATTTTCTAAAAATAAGGGATGTCAACAAACACCATACTTGCACATTTCTCTTGCGTTCTGTACGCTACCCGAAAACAAAATTTAATCAAATTATTTGGTGACTTTTGAGAAGATTGTAAAAATGATTTTGAGGCTTAATGTAAAGTATCCTCAAAAATCAAAATATCCGTTTGAAACTCCCAAAGGCTCGAGTTCTTTCAGGTAGATTGGGGAAGATAAATTTTGGAGAAAATCGGCAGAACGGGTTAGACGTTAGCGTTGACCACAAACAAACAGACACGTTTTGGCGTCAGTCGATTTTTAGGTGTCAAGGAACCATAAAACATGTATTTTCACTACACCACGAATTAGAAGAAGTATTTTTTTATATTGCAACAGAATTTATCCACTTTTACGTTACCAGGACCCGGCAATAAGAGTTTCCGGTTCACGATTACATAACTTTCTCTTCTTAAATTGAGAAGGTGATTGAGAAGAGGAAGAAAGTAAAATGTTCACAATTTGAAATTCCTTTAATAAAATATTCATTAAATGGAATTTGAGAATAAATACTTTCTCTGCCTACTGTTTGTGTAAGAGGATGTATCTGTCAGCAATGACAACAATAGTACGCACGTAGAAAACTCAAGGACGAGCAGAATCATTGAAGCACTCTCTTCAATAAAGATATTGAAGAGAGTGCTTGAAAGATTCTACGTGAGGCATTTCTGAATTAGTAATAGAAAATATATGTTATTGCTAAAAAAATCACAACAAATTTAAAAGAAACATTTTTTCAAAATTAACAAAATATGTTATCGGAAAGTATTTCAAGAAATTTGGTAGATTTGTAAAAAATTGTAAAATCAGCAAAATGTGTAAAACACTGTACAAAATATGTGACGAAAAAATTAGATATTTGTTAAGATTTCAACAATTCGCCAAGATCACAAATTTCAGTACAGTGCATAGAAACATGTGTAATTACATCAGAATCCGAACTCTAGCCATGAGATCGTCGGGCAGTGCCGCGAAAGAGAATTTTGACATTACTGAAGATTTTCTGTTTTCTACATTCTTTCTGGTAGTGGAATGACAACGGGAGATTTAGAAGTAAAATGTATGTAAAATAAGATGTTAGGACATGGAATATTGGTGATATCCACTCAATTAGTTCAATTTTCTTTTTGAAATCAGTTTCCAAATCGGAATGGATATTTTCAGTAATGCCTCAAATAATGTTTTGATGGTATTCGAAGGAAGACGAAAATATGTGAACAAGATATATAGTTTTATACGACTATTACAGATGACACGAGACCATTTGGTTGTGTTACAGCATCACTAGTTTGATAAGTGGAGAAAAATATATTGACCTTGAAAGGGACGAAAACATAAACCGACTGTCCGGCTTGCCTGTCTGAAAGTTCGGCCTCCCTCGCCGCAGGCCGCCGGGTTTGGCAATTCGGCCGCGTCGAGGGAGGGCCCACAAGGGTCGGGTGACGCAACGACGAGCGGGAAGGGGGGTGAGGTGTTTTTCCGAAAATCCACTTGACGCCGCTCCTATTCATTCGATTTGCATGATTGACACAGCGTTGGATTTAGGAAGCACGTCGCCATCGCGCTATAAGCCCATATTTTTTAATTTCTTCCGGAACTATGATAAAAATGTTAAAAAAAGCTTTTTGGAAATCTTTTTTGAAAAAACGACTTTGTAGCGTAAATTCTATTTTAAAAAGGAGCCCACTGTCGTTTACAGATCGAAAATCGGACAATTTGTTCAGACGATATCGGTCAAGTAAATTTTGCTTATTTTGGTGCTGCTACGGGGTGGCGACAAATTGAACTAGTGTCGGTACATTTAGCCATAACAGAATTAAACACTAAATTAAGCTCATTATGTTACGCATTTAGAATTCTTTCAAATTCTGTCAGCCTTCATGCAACTCGTGGCGTGTATTTTGCAAATGTACATTCCCGCCTGGGATATGGCATAATATTCTGGGGAAGCTCATCATTTAGTGCCCAGACATTTAGATTGCAAAAGAAAATTATACGAAAAATGAAAAAATGCTATCCATGTGATCCCTGCAAGCCTCTTTTCATTGAGCTTGGAATCTTACCATTACCTTGCCTATTTATTTACGAATCTGTAGTATTTGTCAAAACTGACTTACTTATCGGCAGAAACATATTTTCATGTAATACTGATATTTATAGTTACAACACACGACGTAGAAATCATGTTCATCAAGTGTCAGTATCAACAGCTCACTACAAGAAATCCACATACAATACATGTACGTTACTTTACAACGCATTGCCAGATGAAATTAAACAATTAAAATTGGTACACAAATTTAAGTTAAAAGTAAAATCTTTTCTGTTGCATAACTGTTTCTATACAATTAGAGACTATACTAATCGTCTGAAAGAATAATAATGTTTACTTTAACAAAACAATGATATAGTATAATGAATTAGTTTACATATGTATTGTATAATTAAAAAAAAGACTTAATATGACTGTAACAAGTAATGTACTTCAGCTTCTGGGTCAATGACCCCCATCTCGATTTTGTCCAGTTGCCCTGGTCCATTGAGCAAATGCTGAGATGGTCCCTTGATTTGCTTCTGGACGTAAATGTAGCTTCATCATGCGCACGTTTTGTTGAGCTTTCCTTTTGCTTGTAGTGGTAGTAGAGCTTAGAGTAAGTTTCTATTTTGTTAGTAATACAGAAAAATCAAATCTGTTCGTTCGTTCACCGTTCCAAATAAGTTCTCTATAACTCGGAAACGAAAATATCTAGTTTTTAAAATGTTAATCTTTCCCTTTTATCAATTTATTATTATTATTTTTTTTACACAGCTTTCTGGTACATGTTTGAGGAGTCATACAGATATTTCTATCAAAGCATGATTTCCGTAGCACATTACTTTTAACAAAATTATATTTATTTTAAGAACTAATTAGAAGGTAAACATAAGTAGTAGGTAGGTATCACACCTGTTGCTGAGAGGACGATCGTTACAATCTCCACCTCCAATACATGCCACTGCTCTTTTACAACTTGTGTAAGTTCTCTGTACTTTTGAGATTGTTTTGTGTGTGTGTGTGTGTGTGTGTGTGTGTGTGTGTTGTGTCGAGGTTGCTGGTATCTACAACTGCTATGTCTATCAGCCATACTTTTCTTTTAGATTTATCCCAGAGTATTACATCCGGCCTGTTATGATGAACTGTTCTGTCGGTCAATACGCTTCGGTCCCAGTATAGTTTATAGATGTTGTTCTCGATGACATTTTGTGGAATGTACTTATCGTAGGGTGAATCAAATTCACCAGCAATTCCACATTTCCATGCAAGTTTGGCGTGGATGATTCGCGCTAACATATCGTGCCTCTTTTTATAATCCGTTGGGGCCAGCATATTGCAACCCGTAGTAATGTGCAGGATCGTTTCTTGGCCTACACCACAAGCCCAGCAGATATTAGAAGGTACTTCGGGGTCTTTAACAATGTGCTTGAGATAATTTCGTGTTGCTGAGATAATTTTGTGTAGCTGAGAACTTTTTGGATGGTGATATTTGAAACGAGTCATTTGGACCCTGATAATCCTCTCCAGTGAGTCCAAATCAGTTCTGGTCCATTTTATAATGCCTAATGAGTAAGTAATCACAGGAATGGCATATGTATTAATTGCTGTTGTAAGATTACGAGAGTTGAGGGAGGTCTTGAGTATGGTATTCAATCTTTTAGTAAACTCTCTTTTTAACTTCTCTTTTATCTGACGGTGTATAATCATTTTATTTTGTTGTATCCCCAGATACTTGTAAAACTCATCCATTCCCAATGCAGTGATGATCTCTCTTGATGCAGTCTCGTGCAGTTCGTGCAGTTCAAATCCCAGTTTGGTGTTGTCCAATAAGTATGACAGGGGTTTAATGGCCAGGCAGAACCAAAACGGACTGAGGCTATCTCCTTGAAATATTCCTCGCTGATCTTCAAAATCTTTGAGACTACTCTGTCGTTCCCTGAATGCATGTGTATTCTCGTACAGCAGTGGTTCATTACAGTCTTGAGGAATTTCACAATCATACCATATATTCTAAGGACATGGATGAGCCAATCGTGAGGGACCATGTCGAATGCTTTTTTGTAATCAATAAAACAAGTATACAGGTTACACTTTTTCCCACATGTCTGAGACATGATAAAACTGTCTATTATTAACTGTTCTCTACTTTCCATAGAGCCCTTACAGCTGCCTTTTTGGGTCTTCGAGATGATATTTTGTGTACAATGTTGTTCGATATTTGTATGTAGACAGCTGGTCATGATCTTGTATAATGCATTAAGGCATGTGATTGGTCGGTAATTCCCTGTATGTGTAGGGTCATTTGTTTTTGGTTTTAAATATGTAACACCTTCACTCAAGATGTCAGGAGTTTCTTCCGGATTTTTCAGGTAATGATCCACAAGTGTCAAGATCTTTTACAAGTCTATACAAGTCTTATTATCTATACAAGTATTATTATTATTATTATTATTATTATTATTATTATTATTTTCATCTTTCAACTATTAATAGTTAAATTATTGGGAAGGGATTCTGAAACTCAAGAAAGCGTTTCATTCGTAGCTTCACGCTTGTAGGGCCGCACTGTTTCGGAGCGATGACGTTTTTGCCATGCACTAGGGTGGGTTTCAGTGCAACGAATGGAAAACGCTATAAGACACAGTTTAAGATAAAACCACGCTTTAAGTAATTGTGTAGGTAGGTTACCCCACGGATGCACACGCGCGCATGCATATGACTAGTTCACGGCCAGCTTGATGGGACTCTTCATGCAGGATTCAAGTGGCTGTGAAACAGCCAATGCACTTTTGCCACATGAGATGCTGTTAACAACCTACTAATGTTAAGTTTTATCTGTGAATACGAAATGTGCATATAAGCATTTCCTTAACAAAAGTTACTTCTTATAGCTTGAATATTTCCTTATCCTATAAGTGACGACTATGAATTCTGTCTTAAAACATTTGTAACGAATTTGATCGTTGAATGCATCTGACATGGTGTAAAGTAATGTACATATTTATTTTTATTTATTTTACGTAAAAAAACTGTTAAAACTGCGTATGACGTGCTATGGGGAAAAGTGAATTGTGTGCACATTTTCAAAAATTCTGTGATCCCTACACTAAGTCATATACTACTTAAATTTTGAAAACAGAAAAAAACTCCCATGAAATAAAATCTATTTTCAAGGATAAACAAGCAATAAAGTTTGGCTCTTTTCCATGTTGTCCTTCGGAATAATACTTCCTGCCGCGACAACATGGAAACGATAATTTGAATAATTGTATTTCCCACTGAATTCTAGAAGACGTGCACAGAAAATGAAGTTACATTTATGTCCAGAAGCAAAACAAGGGACCATCTCAGCATTTGCTCAATGGATCAGGGATACTGGACGAAAAACCTGATCGAGATGGGGGTCATTGACCCGGAGGCTTTAGTACAATACTTGTTACAGGTTGTTTATACACATTTATACAGTCCAAATGGTAAATAATGCATTATGTATCATTGTTAAAATTAATGTTTCTTTTCTTGTGATGCTCAGTATAGTCTCTAATTGTATAGAAACAGTTATGCAGCAAAAACGATTTCACTTGGGATTTAAACTTTTCTATCGAATTTAACAGTTTAATGTCATCTGGCAAAGTGTTGTAAAATAATGTACATGGATTGTATGTGAATTTTTTGTAATGAGCTGTTGATACTGTCACCTGATGAATATGATTTCTACGTCGAGTGTTATAGTTATAGACATCGGCATTTTCTGAAAATATATTCTCGCCCATCAGCAAGTCATTTTTGACAAAACCACTGATACGTAAATAAACAAACATGGTAATGGTGAAATTCCTAGATTAATGAAGAGAGGCATACATGAATCACGTGGGTGGGATTTGGTTATTATTCGTACAATTCGTTTTTGTAATCTAAAAGTCTGGGAGCTATAAGATGTATTTCCCCAGAATATTATGCCATATCTCAGGCGGGAATGAACATTCGCGAAGTATACACAACGAGCAGTATGAAGGCTGACTGAATTTGCAAGAATTCTGAACGCGTAGCATAATGAACTTAATTTTGTGTTCAATTCATTTAAATGGACGTTCCATTTAAGGTTTGACTGAATTGAGAGACCTAAAAATTTTGTTGCCTTAACATCAGTCAATGGTACCCCGTTCATTTTCAATGGAGCACAGAATTGTTTATTTGAAATGGAAAACTGCATTAAAACCGTTTTCTTTTCGTTTACTATTAATTTGTTATTTCGGAACCAATTTGAAACATCTGATATTGTTCTAATTACGGTTTCTTTATTGCAAAGGATGTTCGTATCATCCGCAAAGAGAACCGTTCTTCCGTTTCGAATCGTCGAGGGCATATCATTTATGTAAAGTGGGAAAAGAATAGGGCCTAAAATCGATCCTTGAGTAACTCCACGTGCAATGGGCAAAGAGTCGGAAAGGTGCGTACGTAATGTTCCATCATTCCAGTAAGGTATTTCAACTTTCTGAGATCGTTGTTTAAGGTACGAACATAACCAATCTAGAGCAATACCACGGATTCCATATGAAGGTAATTTTGAAAGTAAAATGTCATGATCAATTATGTCAAAAGCTTTTGAGAGATCTAAAAATAATCCAATAGGTGCCTCGTTTTGATCTAATGATGAGGCGACATCTTTAAGAAAAGAAAATATAGCTGTTTCCGTTGATTTTTATTTTCTAAATCCATGTTGGCAATCTGAAAGCGCGTCGTGTTTAGTGAGAAAGGTTTCCATTCGTACGTAAAAAGTCTCTCTAATATTTTTGAAAAAACTGATAGAAGAGAAATGGGCCGATAATTTTGAATTTCATTTTTGTTGCCTTTTTTGAAGAGCGGCTTAATTTTGGCTGTTTTGAAAATATCTGGAAACGTTCCAGTGCATAAGGATGCATTAAATATGTGAGTTAACGGGTGTATAATGGCATACGCACAAGTCTTTAACAAAGAATCTGGGAATTCATCTAAACCGGACGAATATTTATTTTTTAGTTTACCGATTATTTTGAGAACTTCATAGGAAGAAGTTTCGGAAACGAACATCGTGTCTAAAATTGTGGGTGAACAGTGTGTTTTTGAATTTTGTGGCCGAAGACCCTTAGTGAGATCGGCAGCAATTCTCGAAAAGTATTGGTTAAAGAGACTAGCCACTATTGCCGGATCGTTCACATTTATATCGTTATATTTTAAAACAACATTCTCTACGGGGTTTCTAGTTGATTTGGTAGTTTTTTTTATTATAATCCACATTGCTTTTGTTTTATTATTTGAGTTCAAAATATCGTGATCGTGTTTCATGATTTTAGCCTGCCTTATGACTTTTCGTAACAATGTTTTGTATTTTTTAAAGTAGATAAGGAAATCTTGAGATACGTTATGACGTTTAGAAATGAAAGAAAGAATTCGCTTGTTTTTACAAGATGTCCTAATCCCTTGTGTTATCCAAGAATTGCTTTTCCGTGAAATATTTAATTTTCTTTTTTGAAGAGGAAAGCAAGTGTTAAAATGAAATGAAAGAGTTGAAAAAAAAAAAAAGAATTAGATTTGTCGTTTGTATCAACAGTATTATAAACCGCTTCCCATGACTCCTGCATCAAGTAATCAATGAATAATTTAATTTTACTTTTTGTAAACAATCTAGTCATACGTGTATTATTTATTGTGTCAGTGAATGCATTTCTTATAATGGTAAGAATTTGTGCATCGTGGTCACTGTATCCTAAATCTTTGGTTTCAACTTCTTATCGAGTAGTAGTTTTGTTAATTATAATTTGATCAATTGCCTTCATCGAATTTTGTGTGATCCGTGTAGGTACATTAACTGTAATGTCTAAATTGAAGGAATTAATTAAATTGAGAAACTTTTCTTTCTCGCAAGATTCGACCAGAAAATGAATGTTAAAATCTCCGCATACAACAATGTATTCAAGAGAGCGATTGCTGACTTTGTTAAGTATTATCTCCAGGTTATCTAAGAACAAAATATAATCTGCAGTTCTCTTTGTTGGAGGTCTGTAGATGCAAAGTATTATCACTTTTAGTGAAGTAAGATATACAACAGAAATTTCGAAAATATTTTCAATGGAATACACATTTAATTCCGCCAAGGGGATAGAATCAATATTACTTCTAACGTAAATACAGGAACCCCCATACGTAGGACCTTTATGCGATTCTCTCTCTTTGCAATAAAAGCCTGCGAGGTAAAAGTTTGGAATTTGGAAAATGCTTAGTTCATTAGGAGATAACCAATGTTCTGTAAAGCAAAGAACATCCATTTGATTTAGATCGCTCTGTAGAGCTGCCTCGATAAACTCAGTTTTATTTGAAAGGGATTGAACATTATGGTGAAGAATGTTTATTTTTTGCAAGTACCTACACGAATGTCTTTTTGCTGCATCTGACTGTAGTTGCTATATATTTACTCCATTTTTACCTCGAGTGCGTGGTCGAAGGTTGTAGTGTGTCCCGGCAGTGACAGGTTGTGAGGAAGATGGGGCATCAGATGTAGACGAATTGGTAGTGGGAATGGGAGAAACGGGAGTAGGTTCAGAGGAAGAGGCAACAGGGTTCGAAATAAGGGTGGGGGTGGAGAACGTAAGGAAGGTGAAAGGGGTGGATTTTTGGCAGGAGACTGCGTAGAACTGGAGTTGATGATATATTGTGCAAGCTTGTTACCGACTGCATGTTTTCCAGCAAGGTTCATGTGAAGACCATGCCGGGTGAAGTGTTTTGCTGAGAGGAAATTCATTCACTTTTTGTGTGACATTTGTTTCTCTCAGCTGCAGTTTTAATTATTGGTTTGCGTGCTTAATCTCGCTGCATAGTGTTGGTCTATTGTACCAGAAGGGCAGAGTCGAGACTACAATGTTAGTAGTTTGGGCGGCACATTGTAATTTGTTTACATGTTGTTCAGGTGTAAAGTTACCGCCCAAGTTAATGTCATTCTGCCCTCCTATGATAATGACTGTGTCCTGATTGGTCAGTGTCTTCGTGTGGGTGCCCAACTCTGCAGTAACATCTGCAAACCTCCCGTTAGGTTTAAAAATAGATGAGACTGAGAAATTGGAGGGTAACTTCCTACTGAGAATGGAGGACAGATGGCGGCCATGACTGTCAGCTAAAATAAGTACCTGTTTTTTAGGCTCAGTAGGAATGTCTTTGTTTTCAAGTGAGCTAGGATGCGTAGCTTTACGTGTTTTGGTTTTGACGCGCTTCCTAGCCTGTTTGCGTTGGTTTGTGCATGAATTTGTCGATGGTAGAAAGGGTGGCGAGGAAAAACTGTTTCATAATCTAAAACACTAAATTTGTTTTGAGTTGTGACTGAATGCGGTGCCTGTGTCTTTTGTACACTCACGGGTGTACGGTTGGTATTATTCGCTGTGTTGCCGACTTGTACCCAACCGTCTGTGTAGAGAACGACCTCTTCCAACCTTCGTACATGTTGACCTAAATTATTGTTTACGTGTGTGAAGGCTTTCAGAAGGTCGGCTTTGAGAGTGTAGAGAGTAAAAAGAGTAGATCGAGCAGTAACCATGTCACGAATGCGTTTTAATGTACGTGATAAAAATTGGAATAAATACAAGAAAACCCAGATAAGAGCAACAATAACCTAGCTTTATATGTTAAAAGTGTAAAATTGATGTGTATTCAATAAATTAGAAAGTAAGATTCAATATAAAAACGAGAAGGTATGCTACTCACAAAATCTATTGAAGCTAGTACTTACATGTATTGTACGTGAATTTTATGTACTGAGCGGTTGATACTGTCATCTGATGAATCTGATTACTACGTCGAGTGTTATAATTATAGATATCAGTGTTTACTGAAAATATATTCCCGCCCTTATGTAAGTTATTTTTGACAAAAAATACTGATTCGTGAATCAATAGAAAAGTAATGATAAACCTCTTAGATTAATACAGACAATAATAACGTGGATGGGATTTGCTTATTTTTCTTACAATTCTTTTTTGTAATCTAAAAGTCTGTGAGCTATAAAATTTTCGAAATCCATGTTGACAATCTGAAAACCCGTTGTGTTTACTGAGGAAGGTTTCTATTCGTACATAAAATACTCTAATAAAAATATAAATTTCTAGTAAAGTACTAAAAATATTAATTTTTTTAAAAAAACTGACAAAACCTGAGAATTTGGCCGATAATTTTCAACTTCATTTTTCATGCATTTATTGAAGAGCGGCTTAATCGTCTTATGTTTTGAAAATTTGTAGAAAAGTTTCTGCGCATAAGATGGCATTAAATGTGTGTTAACGGATGTATAATGCCAGGCGCACAAATCTTTAGCAAACAATCCCGAAATTCATCTAAACCGGCCGAATATTTATTTTTTAGTTTACCAATTATTTTGAGTATTTCATAGAGAGTAATTTTGGAAACGAGAATCAGATCTAAAATTTTAGGCGAAATGTCTGATGTTGAATTTTGTGGCTGAAGACCTTTAGTGAGATCGGTAACAATTCTCCAAAAGTATTGGTTACAGAGATTAGTCACTGTTGCTGGATCGTTTACATCTCTATCGTTATCTTTTAAAACAACATTCTCTACTAGATTTCTAGTTGACTTGATCGTATTTTTCATATATTCCATATCGTATATTCCACATTGCTTTTGTTTCGTTATTTGAGTTCAAAATATCCTGATCATGTTTCATGATTTTAGCCTGCCTTATGAATTTTCTTAACAATGAATTGTATTTTTTTGAAACAGAGGAGGAAATCTTGAGATACGTTATGATGCTTAGAATTGAAAGAAAGAATTCGTTTGTTTTTACATGATGTCTTAATCCCTTGTGTTATCCAAGAATTGCTTCTCCGTGAAAAAGTTAATTTTCTTTTTCAGAGGAAAGAGGAAAGAGGAAAGCAAATGATAAAATGAAATAGAAGCGTAGAAAAAAAGGAATGGCATTTATCGTTTGTATCAACAGTATTGTAAACCGCGTCCCATTGCTCCTGCAGCAAATAATCAATTAGAAATTTTATTTTACTTTTAGTAAACCCTACTCTATACGTGCTCACTATATCCTAAATATTTTCTTTTAATTTCATATCGAATAATGGTTTTGTATTTTCTAGTCTATACGGGATGAGCCGCGTCTCTGTCGTGGTGGCTGACGTTTCGGTCAACATGTTGAGGCCTTCCTGAGAGCATGCTGCTGACACAAACGTCAGGCACCACGACAGAGCCGCGGCTCATCCCGGATTGCCCAGAAGATAATACAAACTACGGCCTCCGTGGCCGCTTACGCAATCATATCAAGTTGTGGTTTGTTAATTATTTGATCGAGTGCTTTCTTTGAATTTAGTGTGTTCCGTGTAGGCATATTTATTGCAATATATCTAAATTGAAGGAATTAAATTGAGAAACTGCTCTTTCTCGCAAGATTCAACCAGAAAAGTAATGTTAAAATCTCCGCACACAACAATGGATTCAAAAGAGCGATTGCGGATTTTGTTACGTGTTCTCTCCAATTTTTCTAAGAACGTAATATAAACTGCATCTCTCTTTGTTTGAGGCTTGTAGATGCAAAGTAATATCATTCTTATCGTAGGAAGATGCATTACAGTTATTTCAAAAATATTTTTAAAGGGGAGACACATTTAATTCCTTCAAGGAGATAGAATACATATTATTTCTAACGTAAATACAAGAACCCCCACATGCAGGACCTTTATGCGATTCTCTCTCTCTGCAATGAACGCCTGCGAGCAATATTACAACGAATTTTCACGGAAGTGCGTGAGGTAATGGAAGTAATTCATACATGTGTTGTTACGATTCTAGGTGGTGAATTAAAAGTCTGGTATTATTTTTACAAAAACATTTATTTTGTTTCTTAACGCAATCACTAAAAACACTTCATTATTCTTTATACGTCACACTTCTCTTGATTATTTATTTACACTACACTTGTCTTGATTATTTATTTACACTACACTTCTCTTGATTATTTATTTACTCTACACTTCTCTTGATTATTTATTTACACACTCGCGCAGTCCTAAGCACTGGCCACAGTTCACTGCACTGATCACAGTTCGATGCACTGGTCACAGTCCACTGCACTGACCACGGTTCAAGTCACTGAGCACAATCACTGCGATGCACTCACTTCATAGCTCAGCTTCCGCTTCGGACTTAAGACTAACTCGCGGACCCGGCCGCCGCGTATTTATACTCGGCGGGTGCCGTCGAGAACTTTCCGGACCCCGCGAACATTCTGGGACGATCTAGTGCAGGGGCCGCCGGCAGATGACGCAACCTGCGCGCACAGGCAGCTCGTGGTGGCGCCGGCAGGTGACGCAATATTTGTTACAGTATTATATTATTTTTACCACTCGTTATATCACTTTATTTCACATATTCAGATCAACTTTGAGCTCCCAAATAAAACCATACAATGAAATAAAATATTATTATTGGACATTTTTTCTAAACAATGCTGTGAATGGAGAATGATATATTGATTTTTTCACCTGCGTTCTTCAAACTCTTCTTGCAAAAGATGCTGCGGAAATGAAAAATATACTACGTGGTTTACGTTCCTTGCATGCAATTCTCAAAAGAAAAATGATGGAAACGGAGTTCTTTGCCCGTACATAAATCAAAATGTCAAAATGCGGGGGTTAGTTACCCAAGATTAACAACATGTTTTTTGAAATATTACGTGTTATTCTTATTTTGGCTTCCATTATTCCTTTCATAGCTATTTCGCAACCATAAATTCAATAATAATAAAATAACCAGTTCTTGAAACCAGTTAGTGCTGCTAAAGAAAAGTTTCATAAATTTGGGAAGGAAGTTAACGCAGACATTCCTTGATTAACCATTCGAATGTTGCGAGAGACCTCTGTTACGAAGCATATGTTAACAATTTCAACGAATACACCTGGCACAAGCGCGGTAATGCAATGGTCTGATTGAACTCGTTCAGCCTTCCGATGAGGTGATGGCATTCCTAATCTAAATGCCATTTAGTCATGTATTTGGCACTTTTGGTGTCGATCGTCCCACTTTGCTGTCTAGATAATGGCGTCCTCCATGCCTGGGCGTAGTTTAATTCCCACGCTTTGGATATAAGAGAGACATGTGACTATCATGACATCCCTTCATCGCAACTAGTAAACCCAGCCTGCCTGAGCTTTTCTTCGTCACACAGCTACAGAAACTGAGATGATTTTTATAGGAAAGCTTTAACTCACCTTTGCCCCGACCGGGAATCGAATCCGGGATCGCACCACGGGGAGCTAGTACGTAGGCCCCATGAGATAACTTAGGGCCTTACTTTGGTCATGAGTTACAAGCAAACATTCAAAATTAACCAAAAAATATCAACTAACTTATGAGCATACATAGTATATCATTCGGATTCCTAATATTATAATAATGGAAATTGTTTCGGGTTGTATAATTGTTAAAATATTTAATTTTAAGAATATTTTGCTTTAAGAGTGAAATTGCCAGCTTGATTGCCAGCTTGAGGTCTGAGGCACATTATGAAAATTAATCTCCTGAACATGTTAAAAAATTCAATGTTTTAGAGATCTTAATGAAAATCGAGCATGATGAACACTATGAAACACACTTCGCTGTATTTGAGCCATTATTTTAACATAAAATATCCCCAATGTTTTAGAACAATTTATTGATGTCACTTTAATATTGTTTACGATTTCACCCAACATTATGTGAAAAACATTTTCAAAACGATGAAATAATAAAATGAAATAATTAAAAAAATACATAACAAGATTTTCTGCTAAACGGTTCCAAAAGTTCTTCTTAGGAAGGATTAGGTCCCGATTGCGTTTTTTATAAAACGAAAGCTAAAGAATATGCTGGCGAGTTTGCAAACAAATAATTCTAGCAGATCGCTTCAGGATAAATACGACCTGCTGCAATCCTATTCTGCTCGGAAGAGAGCTTCTCCATCAGTCTTCCCTTCCACAAATTCCAAGGAACCGCGGAGCTCCAGGCCGCGGCGGTTGGCTGCGCCCCTGACGGGGCCCCCCTGCCCGCTCCCCCGCCAGGCCCCGCACACCGCCTTCGCGGCGCGCCATGTTGGCCCGCATTGCGCCCCCCCCCCCCCCGACCCCGCCCCTCCGCGCCCCACGCGCTTGACAGCGGAGGCCGCTTACTCGCGCGTCCCCGGTTGCGTCTCCGCCTGACACGGCGTCTGAGAGCGCGTCGCCCGCGCACACGGCTTGGCTCCCCACGGATCCCCCCCCCACCCTGCGCAGCGCCGGCATCACAAACATCTCTGCTGCGCGACGTCCCGCCCACCTTCCCGCCCGCCCCTCGCAGAGACGACGAACGGACTGCACCATTAAGATCTATTTCTCTCTTTACCACCTCACAACAAGAATAGTTCCGATCCTCTGAAAGTACGCTCGGAAGAGAAAATAGTGAGGCGAATACTTATCATATCAGAGTTTTGTACGAACGCAAACTGATCAGTTTGAATCATATCGGTTTTGATATGCATTTTACTTTCTTTCGGAAACTGTACCTGGTATTCTAGAGAATAAAATTAGTTAATGACATTGTCTCTTTAAATAATCTGTTTAATGCTGACAAATGAGTCTCCCTAATGGCGCTCTCACAAAAAATGAGCTGTTCAGATGCATACGATATGCAATAGATTACGATTCATGCAATAGTGCAGATTTGGAGTATTAATGGTGTGAATAAGAAATAATCTTCATGTGAAAAAATCCTTACTATGCAATGTTTTCTCTTTACTTCAATTTGTAATAATTCACAAAGAGATATTGTATTTATTCAAAAATGAATGTATGTAGAAAATGTTTTTAACCGTTCGTTACACGAAAAGAATAATTAAAACTGAACTTAATTTCGGTCAAAATTATGGCGTTTCCATTGCTAAAATAATGAAAAACGATGTTGAGATTATGAAAATTGCTTAATTTTGACCATTTTTACTTTCTCGGTATGGAGTAGAGAGAATTACTTTCTCGCTACGGAGTAGAGAGAAAGTTATGTAATTCTGCGCGAAACTAGTGGGGCTAAAACAGCACGTATAATTCCCCAATCGATTTGGATGATGTCGCGGCCCCTTGAATTTGCGATACCGTTTGCCTAATTGGAACTCAAAATCCGTACGATGCATCCGAAAAAAGTGACGAATGACAATAAACAAATTAGAAAAATTATTCATTCTATTGAAAATAACAATAATACAATATATCCAAACGATAAATAATATAGTTCAAATCGTCAAATAAATTACAGATTTCTTGAGAAAATATAATAGACAGTTCCCTCCTTTATTTATTGATTTTTACTCATTTAAATGGTTAAGATTATCTAGGGACACACACGTTAATTGAATTGAATTAATTGAAATTGCCTGCCAGATTAAACATATTCCAAATTAATAAAACACTACGCACCACTACATAAATTAATGATTAAGTACTACTCTTTTTACTTGAAAAAACATCCTAAAAGGCTAAGTGAAGGGTCAACATGGTGAAAGACCAACATGGTGACATGAGAAGTGAAGGGCCAACGTGATGGCTAATAACATTAGCTTCATCTCTTTAATTTACGCAGACAAATTTCTTAATACATTTAACACACCGAATGTGAGCCTATATTCACGTCCCAGACGCACTACCATATCTTGCTTTTTCTTTCTACATATCGTGCAGAACCAGCAAGATTGAACATCATCACGAAGTTCTTTGTAAGATTGTGAACAGAAACAGATATTTTTAATTCTTATTCTCTTGAAATATCTTGCATTCCTTTTTCAATGGTTCTAGTTAATGTTTGGAAGGACTGTTTGTTAAGACTGTCATTTCCACTTTTTCCAGTAATTGGTACCTCACACACTTTCGGACCTCTTTGCCGTCTTGCAACCGCCTTCTTAAACATTGTATTTCCATTGTTTATTATGTTTGTATATAGAATCTTCCCAAGAGGATTGTACATTACCATTTTCCTTATTGCTGCTAGAAATAGGTTTGCTTATTTATTCCTTCTGCCAAGGCAATATATGACGCATAGTGCCACGTTTTATTTATATAAATTGCACTCCATTGCTCTCTGTTGACGTATAAGAAAAATATAAAATAATCCTTAGCAGCCTCATAAGATGGACTGGTTCAATCAAGGCAATCTTGTGAGGTCCAATTTCGGCAACTCTTCCAAATATATAAGAGCATAACACTGCCTAACTACTTTGAAGTAGGATGTACGCCTTGAGGACAACATTAGTATCACCATGCGTATTCGGAAGCTAATGAAGTATATTTGTAACGTGGAGCATAAACGTTGCAAATACTTATTCCCTCTGCACAGAATAACTACGATATGTAACACGAAAATGGAAAGACACACTACGAAAACAATGTAACACTTTACACTACTCATTAAAATGATTGCTATTCACTGAAAATTGTCCAACAATTCTATTAGAGTATCTAGAAGCTTTAAAATCAACTTGTATTATCCAAATGCTCTTATGCATAGAAATATGTATCCGGTCCAATTTCGGCCTAGGTCCAAATTCAGCAATTTTCCCTTCTTTCTGTAGTCTTCAAATTATGATGATCACTTGAAGAACAATTGGAGTATTTTTGTGTAATTAATTAGCAATTAAATGGTTCTACACTATGGTATATTTGGCTCTGTGGTACCCAATTATGATGGTGCCAGATTAATTTTAAGCCAGCTCACCATTAATTATACGAAGAAATGAAGAGCAAGAAAAAATGCGTAATTAATTAGCAATTAAATATTTCTAAATGGTGGCATTTTTGACAACCTAGTAGGGTAATGCCAGCTTATACTGAGTTTTTTACAAAGCTGCCTCTCAATTCCACTCCACTACGGTGGCATTATGGCACGGTTTTTCGCGCCTTTCTCAGCCGTGCCGCTAGGTGTCGCATGCTCGCGACCGTATCAAGCCGTGCTGCAAATTAAGCGACTCTAGCGGCACGACCGAGAAAGTCGCGAAAAACCGTGCCATAATGCCACCGTGGTGACGGACCTTGAGTGGAATTGAGAGGCAGCTCTATAAAAAGCGCAGTTTAAGAGTAGTTTCTCTCCGGTCGGGGGTTTCTACCCCTGGCCGCTCCTCCATTGGCTGAGTAGCTGCGGTGCGACGGGCAAGCAGGGCGGCACCGCTGCGCTGAACGAATTGTGGTTTGCGCGCCTTCTGGGCATCGCCGGCCCGGATGTATACTTGGGATTTTCTAAGGAGGCATCTGAGGATTTTCTAAGGAGGCATCTGAGGATAGTATCTCTAAGATGGAATATGGCACGACTTTTTGCGTCTTTCTCTGTCCTGCCGCAAGATGTCGCATGATCGCGACCGTATCAAGCAGTGCTGCAGATCAAACGACTCTAGCGGCACGACCGAGAAAGACGCGAAAAGCCGTGCCATATTCCACCTTGGACATACCATCCTCAGATGCCTCGTTAGAAAAAGCCAAGTATAATGAATGTCCTGTGACGCGCGCCTCTGGATGGGGACGCCGCCGCCTAGCTACAGGCACGCTTGATGGAATGCGCCGGTCGGATTTTACAATATATGTAGCCGACATGCTAAATATTTAACCAATTGTGTTCTTTCGATTTGTTAGAATGCATTGGTATAGACTGTGGGAAATTAAAAATCCGCTGTAAAAAACTGCTCGAAGGGAACAAAACATATTGAAAAGTACGTAAACGCAGCCCAAGATATATTAAAATTGGAAAATATTTCAACCTACGATCTTCACACGACACAATAAATAAATTTGACATTTTTTTCATCATTTTTATGAATGGATATCGTTTTCTCTGTTTCCAGCTTTGGAAACTTTTTACACGTTTCAGAGTAAACGATCAAAAAACATTTATGTTGGTGCTGAACAATATATACGACACTACATTATTGTAGTTTTTAAAATATCAGTTAATATTAAACACTAAATATTTTTAAATGTATATGATTAGCTTATATTTAAACTTACTATTCAGGCAAGTTGCTCTTAAAATATTATTAGAGGGTGACTTACGCACACGTTTCATATGTTCACATATTTAGCATGTCTCTTGCACTCTCGTGGGTGGCAACTGTACTACATGAACGATTTGTAGGATGAAAGAATTTATTGTGTCGAATATTAATAAATATTAACTAAACATATACGCTTACAAAGTTCCTAACCTACTAATCAGGCATCTTGCTTGTAAATTCTGATTAGAGAAGAAATTATTCAATCATATTGAATAACATATCCTTTATGTTCACGTTTTAGAATTTATCGCGCGATCTCTTGGATGACTACTGTGTTCTGTGAGTTACGACTACTTCCTTACAAATATTACTAATCTAACTCTGAGTTTTGCATTTAGATATATGCAAGTGGGTTTGGGATTTTTTAGTAATATATCTATGTAATTAAATCAAATCAGTTGATTCTTATTCCTTTAGTGTAAAATATTCTCCATCGAAGAGATTGCGGTGAAGTGTGCTGAAGTCATTAAGTGCTAATATTTAATTAGTAGAAGACCCGATAATTTTTTTGCTCTTAAAACCATATTCTCCAAATAGCTATCTAACATCCTAAGAGAATAGCCGAAAACTATAATGTATCAGCAAAGAAAATGAAACACCGGATTAAAAATTCAGGGCGAAAATTATCTAAGATATAAGTTAGTAATTTTTGACAACTATCCTTATATTTAAACAACTTCATCTATTTAAGGTGCAATGTTTCGTTCTGCCATAAAAATGACATTAGCGCACACACTATGAAATTTCTAAAATGTGCCAGACCGAAAGCCTATGAGCAAGAAACTTCGTAAAAGTAATCAACTCAAGTTCTACAAAACAGTGGCAGTATCAGTGATAATCTTTGAATGTGAAAACTGAGTCCCGCATTGAACAGACAAGAGGAAATTTGAAACCGATGAAATGAGATTTCTTAGACGTGAAAACACTACATCTATTTGATCCAAAATTGATGAAATCAAAATACGCTATATGATCTTGGGAAGACAATCAGTTGAGTAATACTTATGCTCACGAGAAGAACTTCTTGTGGAAAATTAGAGACTCATCTTCTAACTGAACATCTTGACAGAGTTTTTCAAAAGGAAAAGTACAAAAAAATTTTGTTTCATAACATTTTTAATCTATGAATAATAAGATATCTATAATGTTCTGCGTCTGAAAATGACATCAGTGTATTACATATTAATAGGTACGACAGAGTACATTTTATTAATATATCAATATATAACTTTTATCTCTTTGACGTATATTTACAATATATTTACAATACCCAAAGTGTGTATGAGAGAAAAACTGATACAAGAATATTCGTAAGTAAACTTCCATGTATTGCTTTGCATGGAATTAAACTTGCGACAGATAACCACCTCTTGATTTAAAGATAGCTTATTACTTGTGTCGTATTTTTCAGTTTTTAGGAATAGATCTAGATTAACGTTTGGTTACCATCACGACAATAAATATGCTTTGCATAAAACTACCGCCAGCTGTGCTCGAAATTCAAGTGTTTTGCTTGATATGGTAGTACTTTAATAGAATAGATACGCAGACGGTATTTAATAAGCACCTTCCATTATTTTCGCCGTTATGTTAGTCATCTTGGGAACTCAGCTTTATTTGTTTCCATGTGTAGTATTCAGGAGGGGTGCCGGAATGTAATATTTCCTCCCTCTCTTCTTCTGTGTAGCATCTTTTCAGCCTCCTGGCTTCTCCTTTTGCGTCGGGGAAGAGCGCTGATGAATGAAGGCACCGCCGACTCCTACGGCGGAGAGGTGGCGCAATGCGAGCACCAAAGTTCTGTCGTGAAAGAAGTAGTATAGAAGGCACCATTACTTTTGAAGCGAGGCTGAGGGCGGCGCCATCCTCTCGGCGACGGGGGCTTCCCCGCCGTGTCACGCGGAAACGCGTCTGGCGGAGTGCTGGCTCCGAATGGGCTCAGTGGGCGCGACGAAGAGGGCTGGGATGGAGGGCGGCCAGCTCCAACACGTGATTTCCTCTCTTCATGCAGAGCAGCGTTGATGCGTTCGCGGCTCCTTCGCATCGTGGTCCTAGGGAATGATGGGACATCGCTCATCGGCAACAGCCGTCAATTGCTTCGCTGCCCTAATCTCTGCGAGCGTCAATTAGACGAGGTGTGTCGTCTATCGACAAAATTCGTTAAGAAACGACACGATGAATTCGCCGTTCTTGGCACAATTGTCTCAACTTCCGAAGGACAATGGTTATTGAATGGCGTTTGTACACCATACAATATGCTTACAATGTATTTGCCTATCACGTCTATATTAAGAAATTAAGTTACGGTAAAATTGGTGTAATAAGAAAAGATACGCGATAGGGATAGTTAATATCTTGTACCAAAATTGTTTGCAAAAAGCTAAATAGAAATCAACATTGATGCGAAAAGAGAAAATTGAAGAGAAAGAAGAAAGATTAGAATACTTAACGAGTGTCCAAGAAAGTCCAAGAAACTATGAACAGATAAAAGAAGAAGCATAGTACAAAATAATACGGAGTACATAATACGCAAAACCTGTCGTAAGGCAGATTCACAAATAATAAGAATCTGTGTTGATGAAAAAACTTTCTGTATCTCGAGGCGAGTCGCCACCGCATAGCCTTCCAAGTTGTGTGACGCGAGAAACGCGGAATGACGACAAAAGGGTGCCGGGATGCTGAAGTAACGACGTACAGGGGCTAAAGGGCATTGTGTCGAGGCACGCAAGGAGGCGGGACGCACCGTGCACACATCAGCTGCTGAGTTCATTTTCATGCGCTGCATGAACGCTGGCCGAGTCACTGTATCGTCAACACGTCGCACAGAATATCGCTAGTACATCGCACAACCCACACATGTTACACTTTCCTGTCCACCTTCCGTTTGACTACCACAGCACGTAACAATGTTTTCGTGGCGGTACAAGTTACAGTCACGAATAGAGAAATCTCTATTTAACGTGGCAAATTTAACAATAGATTCAAAGAAATCAGAAATGTGGAAAGAGGCAATCCGACGACAGCCCATCCTACGTTCGTTGAAGAAAAATTCATGATGTTTTTGTAATTCAAGAACTGAATGTCAGGATGCTTTAAATGATATTGATAGCGACACTGAGGACGGTAAAAAAGTTAATACACTTCGCTCACCACGTAGTATCTAGCACCACCGGCAGTATTCAACATTTTCATAAAGAGTTCTTTCGTCAGGGGAAATTAATGTACAGAAAAGTAACAGAAAAAAAAATTATTCACCCCCAATGAATTCGATATATTTCAAAGAAATGGTATTTCAAAAAATAGCGAAGTGGTATCTTTCATCCATTTTCTTACCTACACGAAAAAATACAATAATATGCGCATGGCGCGTTTAGGAGTTATGGAAGAGCTACGGGAGAATGTAGTATTTCGTTATTTCAGCACAATTTTGCACGACACTACACAGCAGAATTGGCGAGTTGTAAGATTGTCTTCAATTTTTCTTCAAAAGCATGACCTTGGTGCAAAAGTCTTTATGTATTCCACATCACATTAAATATTTCCGTAAAGTCTGCAACAAAGGTAATGTGGAAAGGTTTATTAATACTTGGCCGTAGGATTAAAAACAAAAATCAGATTTAGGCACTACAAAACGTCTCCAGCGCTTTAAATTGATAAATATGATTAGACATCTATAATAGCTTGAAAATGGATTATAATTCATTATAGGTATAAATGTACCCATAATGAGTGGCAATGACCAACTTAAGAAAGCTTGTGTTTCTCGGCAATGCTACTCTTTTCTCTCCCAGACCCCTGCATCGATTCTGTGCGACGCCGCTCCGCCCAGCTCCTATGTACCCCGCCACACTCCGCCATACGCTCTCAGTATCGCCCATTTCGTTGAATTGAGAAGAAACATCGGCAAATTTCTGCAATTGTTTTAACCTACTTCCAGTGCGTATCAACAAATGCTAAATAAAAACACACCGATTTCTATTCGCATTATTCACGAAAAGAAAAACAGTATAGGTTTGATCACAAGTTAGAAGGTACCTGGTCAGATCAGCTCGCAGCCCATATTACACACGACGCACAACACTAGCGCGGGGGGGTGAGAGGGGCGGGAGCGTGCACCAGGAGATTGGGAAGCGGGGGCGGGGGCGCGGTAGAGACTGTGCTGACGAAGTTTCAGCTGAACGCTTCCCAACTGAGTCAGCACCTCGTTGTTCTGTGGTCACAGTAAAACCGGGCCACAGCACTGGTAAAGGCTTTCGAGGCTGTGCGGCATCACGCCATCGACGACCGCGCACCCCCCCCCCCGCCAGTCCCGTTTTACCACGCTTGCCAGCTACGTGGATAGACAGGGAGACATCTGCATGCGGGAACATGCCTTGGCTTCGCGTTCGGTAATGTCTCTGCCTTATAAGCAATAATTACACTACTATCTAAACACCAATTCACGCACACGATTTGCTTCTAGCTAAATCCATGTCTCTTGGGCTCGCACATCGGCAATGTGGATACGTCTTATTTCCTGGTGGCCCACAGCGACGACTGCAGGATGATAAATTTTGACTCCAAATTTATTCTCGATCCCAAACGTTTGGAATTGTCGAATTTTCAGGGTTAACAGTGAAAAATTAATCTATGCCATTTTTATAAGTGGATGATACTCTATTCTTTCAAAAAAATTAAAGAAAAAATTTGGATCCATCTCTAAGAAATCTTTGAAAATGTCCCGGGGGCTTCATAAAGGTACCCCCAAATTTTGAAGAACCTTTTTCAAAATCGCAGTGCCTCAAATCGAGCCAGATCGACTGGGTAATATCCATTTTGGAAAAAAATCCTAAGTATGGTTTAGACACTAGTAGTGTTCACAGATGGACAGAGAGACGGAGAAACGGTCAGAGAGAGACGAACGGAGAAACAGACAGAGAGAGAGAGACGGAGAAACGGACAAAGAGAGAGAGAGACGGACAGACAAACGGACAGAGGAGGAGGAACAGACTAACAGATAGACAGACTGACGTTTTGGAAAAAACTCTTTTATGATCAACGGCCCCCAAAATGTGTATTTGTATTGAAATCTCGAAATCGGTTTTCCGAGCATTACATAACAATCTGTATACTACGTATACTCCGTATATACGTACGTATTCGAGAATGTAAAAGTATGTTTCCAATTGAGAAGCGATAGATGAAAATTTATTAAAAGTGTATGTGTCCATATATGGTTGTATTAGAAGATGATCTTTTAAATGAGGATGTATTAGTGCAATCAACGACGGAAGCTTTTGATAAGCTAGACACGTTAATTGAAGACATTGGAAATACAAGAGAAATCATTTTTGATGGAGATTTGAATAGTAGAATAGGACACCAAAGTGGAGTTAGTATTGTAGGATCCTTTGGGGAACCAATTGTAAATGATAATACTATCAGGCTTATTGATATATGTGAACATAATTCTTTAAAAATTTTATATGGATTTTACCGACATCAAGAGGAATCCATAAATTTACTAGGCGTCAGTACACCCTAAATAGTAAGTCCATCATAGACTACATTATCGTTCGACAGAAAACAAGATTAAAAATTCAAGGTGTAAAATTATATAGTGTAGTAACATGTAGTGATTTCTATTTAGTTAATTCAAAAATATTATTTCCATTCAGAAAAAAAATATACGATAAATGAACAATATCGAAATAAAAAATGTTCCATTTCTGAAATTAATATTTCAAATACAATTTAAAAGGTCTTCAAGATGAAAGAACAGTATTTCTAAATAAAAAACCTTTGGACGAAAAACTCTCGATCATTACATATAATTCCACTAAAGAACAGTACCAACAAATATTTAGTTGTTTACACGAAGTTATATTATATGTATAGTATATTAAGTTGTTTAAGTTGTTTACAGTCAAAATTACATTATTATTGGAATGAAAAGATAGAAAATGAGGTAAGTATAAAGAAAGAAAAATATCTAAAATGGTTACGTACACAAGAAACTTAATATAAAATAGAATTTAAGGCGCAACAAGCAAAGGTTAGGAAGAAAGTAGCAGATATTAAAAATTTAAATTGGAATAGAATGTGTGAAAAAATAGAAAATTTATTGGAGGAAAGAGAAGTTCAGAAGCATGGAAAATTATTAAGAAATTGATGAAAAAAAATCATGGAAAATGAACTTATTCAAACATGGGAAAAGTATTTTAAAGATTATTAACAGAGAAGAATGTTATGGTATCACGAGAAATATTATTCTACGTAAAATAGATAATAACTATATTAATGTAGATATCGAAATTGTGAAGAAAACAAATCATTAAAAAATGGAAGAGCGATGGGTTTAGGTGGAATTCCAGCTGAATTATTAACATTTGGTACTGATAAATTATATAACTTGTTAAGAGAATTATTTGAAAACATTTTAAATGGAGAAACGGTGCCAGAAGATTGGATGATAGGTTATATTTCAGTGATACATAAAAAAGGATGGAAAGAAAAATGTATAAGATCATAATTCTTGACAATGGTATTCCTCAAGGATCCATATTGAGTGTAACTTTATTCCTTCTGACTCTTAATGATGAAGACGACGAGATCAAACCACCAACAATAGTTAGGAAATATGCGGATGACATTATAGTTCTCTTTAAATTTCTCTCTCAAGAAATGGTACAAGAAGCACTAAACAAATTACACCCGTGGTCGTCAAAATCCAGTTTCAAGTTCTCAGCCATAAAGTCTGAATACATTTTATTCTCCAAGCATAATCATACTGCTATTCCTCATCTTCACTTGTGACAACAATCATTACGGCTTGGTTCAAAGCACCACGATACTTGGCTTAATCTTCGACAACAAAATGACATGGAAGAATCATATCCAAATACTTATTGATGACTGCGAGAACAGATTAAATATCCTCAAATGTATATCACACAACAATTGCAGGACTGAGAGAACACTCCTACTACTTTCATACAAGGCGATATTTAGAAACAAAATTGACTACGCGTCATTAATCTAAAACTTTGTTAAAACTAATCTCCTGAAGAAATTGGAAACTATTCACAATCAAGAACTAAGAACATGTACTGGATGTTTCTATACAAGCCATATTTAAAGCATATTAATAGAGGCTCAAGAGCCCTCTTTAAAATTTCGTAGACAACTGCTGAGTATTAGGTATGCAGTCAAAGCGGCCTCGTCAACAAATCCAATTTTATTTAACGATGTATTTCCCTAATCATATTTTGTATATAAAGATCATACTATCCACAATCCATTTTCTGCAAGAGTGAAACATATTTCTTAGCGAATTCAATATCCAATTCAACCACATTAAAAATCATATTCTTCAGTTCAATTGGGAATTATTCCAAACCACAAAATTGACTTAATGAAAAGTCAGTTTTGGGGTTTCTGAATTTGAAGTATATGAATCAAACACTATCAACTGATGAATGGCTCGACAAGTTCTCTGACACGAACTCTTCACGAACTACTTCAACTACAGTATAGTCACACTGAAGAGTATAACCAGTTACGAACGAACAGAAGCCGTAGTCTGCATGCCTGATAAAATTACTAAGGACTTTCTTAAAGAGTTTGTTAACACTTCAAAGTCCTATGCCTTAGTGTGAGGCCTTAAATTTATCTTCCAACTTCGCTGCCCTAAGGTGAAATTAATACTGTAATTATGGAAACTTATGCACAGATAAATGCAGGGATAAATTTAGCCTTAGAACACCCCATGTTTTGATCCATACCCGAATTGAATCTCTGTTAGCAAGTAAAGATGTTAGTAAAACAATCTCTTTAATTGACTTAAAAACGACTACCAATGTACACAACATATCATGTACCAACAAAATATATTTTGAAATACATCGGTAAGGAAATGCAAAATAAATGGAACCATGACTGGAGAGATTATAAAACCAGCTTATTACATAAAACTATTAATACATTTAACTCATTAATCACCAGTAAGAAATTGCTTCGCACGGAACAAGTAGTCAACTTGAGAATAAGATTCGGACACTCCAAGTTAAGCCACCTTCACTTAATACAAAAATCATTTTCCCCCACGTGTAAACTGTACAAAACCCATCTAAATCTAGAGAACATTTTTAAAGTTTGTCTACGATTCAATCATCTAAGACAATTATTTAGATTTAATTATGAAGCAATACTCCATTCTACTAAAGATCAAAAAAGCATAATCAACTTTTGTAAAGCCACAAATATTTTTTTGACATTTGATACCATTGTCACTTGTTAATATGAATTCCACTTTTTATTATTTTGTATTTATTTAATATTGTATCCAGTTGTATTATTGTGTTGATTAAATATTACACCCAATTATATTTGTAGTGATTTAACTCTGTAACCAATTCGTGATCTTAAAGTAAAAATGTTCTATCTAACATTCCTTTTCAAAAATGCCTTTTTGCAATGTTTATAACGGTAGGAATGAAATTTACGTAACCTCTAAGTTTCGTTGATTTACGTAGCTTAGTTTCAGAGATACAGATAAAGTAAAATGGTACTATCTGCAAAAGATATTTTCAAGTTGGTGAAAAAAGTTTCTAACTCCTTCACCGCGCAAACCAAATGTGTTTACATGTTAGTGGACTCCGTCTTGTTGGCTATCCTGTTTACATGATTCTTGCACAGTGTCCAGATCTTAAAAGATCTTTTGAGGAGCAAATTTAAGTGCAATATTCAGTGAAAGTGAAATCAAAGATGGTCTATTTCAGAATTCTGTTCCTGAATGCGGCAAGCAGTACTGAAGAAGACTAGATATCCTTGAAACATGATAATGCAAAGCAAAAATAATGCCATTTAGTTTAGAAATGTCTTACTGTTTACTCTGCATCAGATGTAATTAGTAACCAGGCAGAATTTATAATAGTTTGCGTAAACTAAGCTTTGAGGAATTTCTTAGGATGCCTGAATGAATGTCTTGCTATCTCTTCGAATTCATAGGTTACGCGACATTAACTACTTGTACTCTATTTCATATGTCGATATAATGTTGTATCACTGGTGGCCTATAAATCCAATTTACAATCTGTGTTACATGATTTTATATTATTATATTTGGATAACAAATGTATGTTTAATGTATATTAAATATTAGTACTGCTTAGCTGTATATTAGGTATGTCCTCTTCCTTGTCCTATCCTCTCCCTTTACACACACCAACATCCACTACACTACCACATAATGCGGGAGACCGGTCGGAAGCTTAGAGCTTGTCCCGGCTGGGGCGCGCCCCAGTGATCAATTTTGCGTTCGTAGGTGGACAAAAATCAAAAATTCATCTTTGTCATTGGAATTTGAAACATAAATGGTCGTACCGGTAGCGGTAGCTTAGTGCATCAACTGATGTCACTGCAGCGCCTCTAACCGGGAGGTCCTAGGTTCGAGTCCTGACGGCGGCAGGATTTTCGACACTAGCTTTTCAGCTAGGTCGAATTCAGCTGCTGTCTGGAGGAGAATTCTAGCGGCCGGCTGCTCTGATCGGTAGTTTTCCGTGGTTTCTCCGATCAACACCAGGCGAATGCCGGAGCAGTACCCTACCAAACGGGCCACGGGCCGCGCGCGATCTTTCCTTTCCCTTCCTTGTCCTATCCTCTCCCCTTAAACACACACTTACACTAACATGCACTACACTACCACATAATGCGGGAGACCGGTCGGGAGCTTAGAGCTTGTCCCGGCTGGGGCGGTGTCCCGCTGGTGGGAGAGTCCTGGTTAGGGGGAAACCCCATTGGCCGACGGTAGGTCGGTGCCGGATCTCGCCATCCAGCGGGGGGGAAGGTCACCGCCATCTCCCGAGAAAAAAAACATACACTACACTAACGGGACTAATGACCGAAGCAGTTGACGCGCCCGGAAACACGAAAAAATCAATCAATCATAAATGGTCGTATTCCCACATGTCTAAAGTATAGTAAAACAGCTTGTGTAAGCCTCAAATATTAAGCAGAGGCGGCATGGAAGTTACTTCAGCAACTTGGAGCTCCCTGCGTATTAGTCACGTTCGGAGCCCCTTTGAAAGTGGTTCTCGTAGTTGCCCAGAGACGCAATCTACGAAGAGTTTGCAGTATGGAAATTTTTCCCCGGATGTACAATACATCCAAATTATAAAATTAACAATATATTTGTTTTCTTTAGTATTAATAGATCAATATGTGACTCATGTCGTTCTAAACGATGAACGCATATTTTGCATTGGATTATCAAAAAAATATCAACACCAGGCGAAAAAGATCTCTCTGATTTTCTGATATCCTATTTCTGAATATCTGAATAGGTGTATAAATATCTTTTGCTTTTCTTTGCGATCTTTTGGGGAAAGTTGATTTTTCTTAGGATCGGTGCGCCAAGTAACGCGGAGGGAGCTGTTAGAGTTACTACGTATATCGGACAGGGGGTGCTCCAGGCGCGGACGAAGGAGACAGTGGAGAAGCTCCAGGAGCATGTGTTGTCACGAACAGCAGCAGGGGTGGTGTCAGAAAAAATGTAAAGAAAGCGGTAGCAGAAAGCGTGCATTTTTATGGAAGGAAATTTTTAAAAAATTGAAATTAAGAAACGTGAATGGCTCAACGAAAATTGAACTGTGAATGTGCAGCGTGATCCTTTAAACAGGGCTAGAAGACGGTCAATCGGACAGTGAATCTGACTCAGATTTTGTCTAAAAGCTCAAGAATATATCTATTTATTAATTTTTTACTAATTTATTTATTTTTGAAAGTGAAAACAATATATCATTAATATTGAAATGTATAGATCTTTGCTCCTTCAGTGCAGCTTTAAGAGATGAAAATCTCAACAATAATAAATTTTTAATTTATTAGTCATGCATACCATATTATTTTTATATCATACATGTGCGTAATGTAATTGTTGTTTCCCAAAAAAACCTCGTTGGCTGCGCTGCTTTCCAAAAAGTATGACTTCTAAGAAATTTCTTCTCTCTTTAACCAGTGGTGATTTTACTACTTGCTGTAGTATCGATTAAACCCAAACAAATGTGAAACAGCTGACTCCTTCCTCTATCAGTGATGTTCAGTACGTCAGCATTACTGAACGTATTCGGTGAACGAGTCTACAAACACACCATTATTCAGCTTAAACCTAAACGTTTGGAAGATAGCAAATCGAGTTCACAACAAGGACGTCTTGTGACCTCAACCATGCGGGTAGATAACAGATTAGCCTCAGAATCAAAATCATTTCTTTAAAAACAATTTTATCCTATGTTGAAAGTTCCTTTTATGCTTTTATTCATTACGAAATATAAGAGCCTCTAATAAATTTGTTTAAATATTGTATGCGTTTACAAATATTTGTGAAGAGTTTCCTAATTATCTCATTATATCATTTTTTGATTTTTGCAGTAGACTTAGGCCTTACGGTGATACTCCGGCATTCACCTGGAAATTATCGGAGTAAGAGCTGTTAGATTACCATTTCAATTCCGGCAAGACCACAAACTCGTTCCAGTTTATCTCATGAAGCTAACTTCTGGCAGTTGTCCGGTATGGAACTGACGACATCCCATTCGCGGGTATACTCGACCACCAGGTGTTGCCTTTACAATCGCCGATACCCATGTTGATAGTGAACACACTTGTACCCAAAAAACATTGTTACTCTCAATGATATCGTCACTAGGATTTTTGTCCACCTAGCAACGCAAAATTGATCACTGTGGGGTGGTGTCCCGCTGGTGGGAAAGTCCTGGTTGGGGGAAAAGCCCGCTAGCCGACGGTAGGTCGGCGCCGGATCTCGCCAGCCAGCGGGGGATCCCCGCCATCTCCCAAGGAAAAAACATGCACTACACGTACGGGACTAATTACTTAAGCTGTTCACGCGCCCGGAATCACTAAAAATGAACCAATAATCAGGAAAACTATTTTTTAACTGGAATCAGTAGCATATTCCAACTATCTACACATTAATTCACTTTTTATATTAATGTTGCAGCAATTTTCAAAATATCGATGATGATCCTGATATTTTTGATTCTATTTCTGGTGTTGAAGAGATTGTCATAAAGCTACTTCCATATTCAAGTTAAGGCTCAGAAAGGGAAAAATCGGCCATCAAAGAAAGGCTAAAGCACCAAGAAAAGTAAACTTAATGAAAAGAATTGGAAAAAGTTCAAGTATAGAAGAAACATCAAACTAGCTTAGAACATACGAATTATGTCATTAAATGTAAAGAAATTAACAAAACTGCCAATTGTGGAAATATTTGTCGTCAGAACTGCATAAGAAAAGTCACTCCAGGAGAGCAACAAGGTTTATTTATTTCATTTTATAAATTACCAAGTCATTTTGGAAAGACAAAATTCTTGGAGACATGAAAGCCAGAATGAGGACACACATTAAATATTTCCCTACATACTGAGGATATCAGATCGGTGGAAAAGAAACCAACAGACTCAAAACCCTCAAAAGAAAAAAACTTTCGTCTACAAGTTATATGTTGCAAATAGTACATAAAATATTGTATGTAAGAAGATCTACCTCAACACCCATGCTATAATCCAGATGATGATATAAAACGCGCATTTACTCAAAGTTAAAGAAACAGGAACACTAAAATTGGACGCTCGAAGTAGCAACACTAAGGACAAAATACTTGAAGACATGAAAGCCAGAATGAGGTCACACATTAAATATTTCCCTAGTCACTAATGTAGGGCTAGTTTTAGCAAGGAGTACCTCGACTCTAACTTAAATATCACGATGATGTACGACCTCTACAAAGAAAATTGTGTAAATGAAAGATGCCAATTTGAAAAATTACCTGCGTGTCGAAAGATATTAATGAAGAATTTACTTTGGATTTCTTTCAGCCAAAAACGGGTAGATGTGTCTGTGTAGGGAATACAGAATGAATGCGTTGGAATATAACATTTATATTTTGAAACTAAAATATAGTGAACATGTTCAGGACAAAGAATACAGCAAAAACGAAAGAGAGGAAGATTGTAAGAAGAAAGATGAACATACATTTGTAGAGACCTTTGATTTAGAAAATGTGAAACTTAGGAATTCTGAGATTTCATACTGCAAGTAATTTTTTCTACAGAAAATAATGAAATACTCTACTGCTGGTTACTAGTGTATTCAATGAAGAAACAATGTTCTTTTCATGATAGAGAAAGTTATAAAAGATAGTGAATAACAGTCATCTATTCTTAAGATATTGTTGGAGTAAATAGAAAAAAAAATATTTAAGTTTTTTATTCAGCTTTATACTGTGTATTTCAAGAACTTCCATAAAAGTAAAAAAAACTCTCCATTTTTATACAGCACAATTCTATCAAATTTCGCAACTAAAATTCACTCAAAGACAGGCTGAAGTAGAATATAAAATGAAACATGCAGTTCTTCTCTCATCTATTTGCCTGTGCAGACATACGTGGCCAAAGATAAGATTTCAAGTAAGGAAAGGATAGCAGATTGAGACTAGACGTTGAATTCGATGACAGATCCAGATCGAAACTCTTTCAAAGAATTGCTAAAAAACGAAAATAATAACTTGAAAGTTATTTGACTATAAGATGTATGTAAAATATCATTTCAAATTGAAGTGTAATTCAATAACTTACAATAAGAAACTTTACTCCTCTTACTCCACTCCAATGGTTATTTCCAAGTAATAACGTTAAATTAAAATGTCAATATTGTTAAGCCCTATAATAAGAGTTGTACTAAAATTCAAATTCGCAGCTTCTGGGTCAATGACCCCCATCTCGATCAGGTTTTTCGTCCAGTTTCCCTGATCCATTGAGCTGAGATAGCCCCTTGTTTTGCTTCTGGACATAAATGTAACTTCATTATCTGTGTACGTCTTCTAGAGTTCTGTGGGAAATATAGTTATTCAAATGATCGTTCTCCATGTCGCGGAAGGAAGTATTCCTTGACGAAGGTCATGATGGATAAGAGCCCGAAATTTATTGCTGATTTATCCTTGAAAATATATTTTATTACATCGGAGCGTTTTTTTTTTTTTCAATTCGTAATTAAAGTAACATATAGCTTAGTATAGGGATCACAGAATTTTGAAAGCGTGCACAGAATTCACTTCTCCCCATAGCACGTCATACACAGTTTTTAACTGTTTTTGACATAAAATAAATAAAAAAAAATAAAAATGAATGTAAATCTTAGAGGTATTACTGTCATCAGTTTTTTAGCAAAGTGTATGGAAAAATTATTAAGTTTTTTTTTGAAAATGATTTTAGGGATGCAGAAGAACAGGCAGAATTTAGAGCAGGTAGATCTACAATAGATCTAATATTTTCTTTACAAGAAATTATTGAAAAAAGTAGTTCGAGCGTAACCTCTGCATTTAGTATTTATTTATATAGAGAAAACGTATGATAGCGTAACCTTAATGAAATTACGGGATGCTTTGAATGCAAGACATATTAATCCGGTTAGAGTAAACTTCGTTAACGAATTATATAAAAATATATTTCGAAAATAAAAATTGAAAACTTTATATAAGCTGACTTTGTAGTGAATAAAGTATTACGTCAAGGAAGTTGTATATCACCTACATTATTTAAAATTTATATTGAAAATTGTTCGAAAATTTGGAAGACAAAATGAAATAAAATGGGTTTACTAATAAATGATGCACAATTTATACCTTACAATTTTCTGATGTTCAGTTGATACCAGCATACGATTTGGAAGATGTAATATTTATGACAAGAAAATACAAGTGGTGTTTAAAAGTTAATATAGAGAAAACGAAATATATGATAATTGGAGACAATAGGAAAGAGTAAGTTTTAGAAGAAGACATCTGGAAAATTATACATACAAATTAATATAAGTATTTGGGAATTAAAATTACAAACGAAGGAAAACAGTTTAAAGAAATTCAGTCAGAAATAAATTCCGGGAAAACGTCAATTTTCAATTTTCAAATAGTATTTTATGGAATAAAGGTTTAGAGAGACCAAAATTAAAATATTTAAATCGATAATTAGAAGAATCTTTTGACGTATTGGAAGTATCTTATAAGTATAACTTGAAGTATCTTAGAAGTTCGACTTCTGCATCGGAAGTTTGGGCGTTAAATTCACACTTAAACAGAAAATTATTGGCAACAGAAATAGATTATTGGAGAAGATTGGCAAGAATTTGAAGAAGGAACAAAATTAGAAATGAAATTATTAAAAACAAATATGAATGTATCACATTCTATTATAGAGGGTGTTTTGAAAATGAAATAATATATCCAAATGTATGCATAATAAACATGAAACGAGGTATGGAAACCTGAATAGAAAATCTGATGAAGAGATGGATCCAAACACGCGCGGATCGCTTTTGCTGAATGCCCGTAGGGTCGTCGGTTGTTCCCCGAAATTCAAGCGACGCGCTGTCATAGTGAACAAGTGATCAATACGAAAGCGCCACCGCGCACTTCGACACAAATAGCGTCAGTGAATTCTCAGAGAACTCAAATGATAGAGATACACGAGGTCCACGATGGTCGGCAGGATCTTGTCGCGTGAAGGACCACTCTATATAGAAATGAAAGGGAATGTGCGTATGTCTGTCGCATATAGACGCAAAAGCTACTCGACCGATTTCACTAAAATTTTCAGTTTGTTCTTATTAGAATCTGAAGTATTTGGGAGTATTTGACGAGTGGTTTGAATTACATCCGACATGTTAGGGCGTTGTGTTGCAAAATTAATCGATTACGCTGTTCCCAGAGGACTCTGATTGAAGTGCGATCTGTGGATATCGTTTTGAACTGTACACCTCGCTTGGACTCAATATCGAATAATATCGATGTTTTTATCTAGAAAGCAGGTAGTCTGAACCAAATGCGGTGCACAACAATATTCAAATACTTGACTTTTAAAGTGCAGTGTAATATAGTAAAGTGTAGTTAATAAGTAGTTAAAGTGCGGTTAATACGGAGTTAATCTTCATTGAATAAATTGGTTTTAAACTTGAATTGTATTTATTTAATATATATTTATTTAATATTGTCGGGTCCGCTAGTGCAATAATTGAAGGAATGATCTCCATAGCACAAGTAAACGGGAATGGCGGATTTTAGACGCCAGCAGGTCCAGCAAAGGTGGCTCGCGATGTCAACTGATGTCATTGCAGCGCCCCTGACCAGGAGGTTCTAGGGTTCGTGTCCCGGCGGTGGCAAGATTTTCCAAACTAGCTTGTCAGGTAGGTCGAATTCAGCTGCTCTCTGGAGGAGAATACTGAGGGTTGGCTGCTCTGATCGGTAGATTTCCGCGATTTTCTCACTTTAATATGAGCTGAATGCCAAAGCAGTACCGTAATAACCGGACCACGGACGAAATTTTTTGTCCTTTCGTTTTCCTAACACACACACACACACAAGCACTATACTTTTTAACATTCCAGTTTACCAGATTGGAGCTTAGAGCTTTTTCCGGCCGAAGAGGTGCCTTCAGGCGGAGATATCTGGAGGTGGAATGCAAAACCAAAGTATGTTAGCATCAGATGTCACATTCCTGCGGGGAAGGAACACCGCCACCTCCTAGGATTAGACTCTACATTTTCTTAACTTACGACCTAAATGCGCTCTGAAACAACATAATCATTCAATCACATAAGGAGACGGCTATACAGCTATATGCAGTCTCAAAAACACTCTCTTCCTATCTTTTTGACAGGGAACCTTTGCAAACAAATTTACATTCATATTTCATGCGAGATGTCTACGTATAAATCGTAAGTTAAAATATTAATTATGATTATAAGGCTATTACAATATTCAATAGTAAGTTAGCTATAACGTATCCACTCCTGGGATGTCGCCTTATCTACCTTTCCTTTCACTGTTCACGAGGGCCTTATACCGGAGAATGGCTTGAGGGGAATATTCTAACGTAGTATCGAGAAAAGAATGTCGAGTATCCGTACTCACATGTAGAAGTTCAAAAGCTATTCCTAGTCGAAAAATATTCTTAGAAACCAAAGAAACGTAGCTGGGTCGATGATATGAACGAAATTTCGGAATGTAATACCTTTCTATCACTCAAACACGCCAAAAGAAAACCCATGAATCAAACGACATTGCAGGCACAAGAGTGTTTTGGTGAAGTTCAGCAGTTACGGCCCCTAGATCGCATTGGGCTACCCGACGTTTTCTGAAAAGTGGTAGTATCCATAGATGTCTCTACAGCTGTCTTGTGTGAAACGAGGCCCCCAGCCGCCTCAGAATTGCACTGAAGATGACCGCAATGCGGCCTAAAAAGCTTTCTGACAAAATAAACACCTACAACGAAACAACGCCTGATATCCATTTCTATAATAATGCCAATATCGTAAACATCACATTATTTCCTACTACTACCACTGTAAAAATTTAATAAAAATTGAAATTTTCCCCGAACACTCATATAATCAGATTCCCGAATAATTGAGGTTCCCCTGAATTTTATATGCACTTTTTCACACAACGTCCTCAACACACTTTTTTATTTCACGAAAAATATTGTTTGTAATAAGATACAGGCGAACGATTCCCGACGGGCGTATCCCTCTGGGAGTCGGCGAAATTTTAAAGGGAGTCAACGATGATCCAACTTAGTGCCGATAACCGAATACGCACCAGAAAACTGATCGATATAATCAAAAACAAGATCCCAATGATTACTCAAATATATCAATGATGTTGATAATTAATTTTCTTTTACAATGATTCAAAACATGTAATAATAAATTAGGAAATCCCTCCACTTTTCGAATTTTACATAATTCTTGCATTTTTATGCGATTAACCAATGATGTTTCTAAAATGTAAACTTAATTAAAAATGATAATAGTTCAAAAATAAAATAACATAAATCTAATAAACCTATTTTGAAATACATTTTGGTTATATTCTTTCTCTAATTGTTATCTTTCAGTCATTCATATACAATAAATTATATTATGATTATGTTGCATGCTGAATATTATATTTAACCTTGGAGTTGTTGATTAAACAAAACAATCTCTTGAAAAAGGTCGTGGCAAGAAAAGGTTTGGGTGTCCCAGACCTGAGCGAAATAAGTCGATCGCGTCCTGCGAGGCGAAGTGTTGTCGACACCTCAAACGCAACAAAATCGAATCACAGCTCTTTCCCAGTTTCTCAGCAAATCTTTAGTATCTTTACATGTAATTGGAGATGATAAGGCAACTGAGTGAGATGGACAAACAGCATCAAGGAATACTTTCAAGTTATCGAGACGAACGTTTCAGATGTTTGTGCGCGTGTGTGTGTGTGTGAGAGAGAGAGAGAGAGAGAGAGAGAGAGAGAGAAGAGAGAGAGAGAGAAGAGAGAAGAGTGAGAGAGAAAACCATAACGATTGGGAAGGGGCAAAAAAGAAATAGTGTAGAACTGAATTCCAATAAAAAAGCAACATAATTAATTTTATTACACCAATCAGTTTAATTTTATTATAAATATAATGGCTGAGCCCAAATTTATTTTAATAATAGCAGTATAATTTCAACAGTATCATGAATTTTAAAGCACTTCGTTTAAAACAGCAGGCCAATCGTTAAATTTAGTCAAATGCTATTCAAAAAGGGCAAATAGTGGACAGGTTTGGTGAAGTTGTAAAATTTGGTTCCTATATTTTTGGGGATCACTAGACACGAAAATCAGGTGTGGCAAAAAATGTTTGCTCGGAACAGAAAAAATCACGAACGTTTTCAGATTTTCAAAATAACTCAAAAGCCATCGTTTTTCTTAATGGTCGTATATAAAATAAAAGAAGATACAATTACCTACGTTTAATTAAATGGTAATTAAAATATTAATTTTATTTTTCACATTTTTTTCCTACTTTTTTCAATTAAAATGTAACCTGAATCACAAGATGCTCTATTTATGTGTACGCCACTTTATTGGATGTAAATTACGCATTCGTGTTGGTGAATGAGGGAGGTTAGGCGGCGTGGCATATTTTGCACAATAACGGCAATTCCCTTGATCCAAGAAGGAAAACCTTGAACTCAACAAATTTAGGAAATTTTATTCTCTTTCGTTTCATAACTGGTTAATATTTTCGAAAAATCGATAGTTGTAAGTTATGTTAAGATAAATTGGGGCAATTCGCATTTTTACTTTCTCGCCTTACGAATGCTTCGTAAGAAAATAAAGTTATGTAATCGTGCGTCAGAAAAGGGCGAATTTTTTCATATGTTTTGCTTATTTCACTAAATTTCCCGGTGCTGTATCCGTTACTTGAAGAAAAAAGCTTAATGACATTAAACGTAGCTAATTTTATCTTCTTTTATTTCATAGACGGCCATTATTTGACGAAAAATGGACAGCTTTTATGTTATTTTGAAGAAGGTTGAAAAATGTTTCCGGGTAAAGATCTTGTTCGAAAACCTGATATTCGTGTTCAGCGACCCAAAAAACATATAGGATCCAAATTTCAAAACTACACCCAAACGTTCTCTTATTTTCTACAAATTGACTTGACTAGTGCATGACTTAAAATAAAACGTATGTTCACAAGATTCAGCGTCAACAAAGTAATAGTGTTTGTATTCCCGTTTTTCTTTTAAATTTATTTACTGTCTGTTCTACGCACCAGAGAAGTTTTTCAAGGGTTTTAAAAATTACAATTAAGTAACGTAATAGTCTGGACAACACTAATTACACTATAAATTGTGATTGAATTAGTTGTCAGAGAATGTATTTATATTTGATATTGTGAACACTTTTGGAAATGAGAGGAATAGTGTGATATGTATGTATGTATGTATGTATGTGTGTGTGTGTGTGTGTGTGTGTGTGTGTGTGTGTGTGAGAGAGAGAGAGAGAGAGAGAGAGAGAGAGAGAGAGAGAGAGAGAGAGAGAGAGAGAGAGTGTTGTGTGTAAGTACAAGGAAAAGGTGTAATTTATGGAGATCTGAATCGGGCTTTGGGGAATCGGGAATTGATTCGAGAAAATTTGTAAGATTAGCCAAGATTAAAAGTAGTTTTATCTAGGAAATATCGAAGTAATTTAAACTAGTGGTGCTACAGACTTTCTCATAGTAATGTTCTCCAATTTCCTTGGTGTGAACTGGCTATACGGTCTTGCCCCACCCTCTTGCAAGCTGCCATCTATCGTGAAAGTACATTTTTTTGACATTTTCTCTTCTTTTCAGTTTCCAAATTGAAGAACCGAAATATTACTTCAAGAATATTAAAGAAGAGTAAAACCTCGTTCTAAGTAAAAAGGGTATAGCCGAATAAGGTGGTGAAAAGTGCCCCCAAACCAAATCGAAAATCGCGAAGCTCATATGAATGAGAATACAAAATGACTTCGATTCACAAAAAATCAGCATCCTAGAGTAATCTGTTGCAGAGATACAACGAGAAACGTGTTTTGCATGTTTTACTTTCTTCTCAGCATCTATTGCCTGCAACACATTGCCCTAGGAGGCTGCTTTTTTGTGAATCTACGTCATTTTGTATTCTCTTTTACATGAGCATCGCGATTATCGATTTGGCTTGGAGGCACTTTTCACCGCCTTATTCGGCTAAACCCTTTTCATTAAAAAAATGATGCCGTTTTGAAGATAATGGCGTTTAAGCGTTACTGTAAATGCGAAATTTGAAGCTCCTTCTCCCAGGAATCTATTGAGTTTTCGAAAAACTTCATTTGAAGTCATTTCAGGCACTAGAACTCAGAATTGCAATAATGTATACAAATCGATGGAAATATGTAAATTAACGACGTTGGAGATATTTTAAAAAATGTAGTAATTAATGTACATAATGTCAAGTTACATTGTTTTCCAATTCGAAGAATGAAGATATTCAAACGAAAAGGGTAGATGTACTGCCGTAGGAAAATAGAGGAAATTAAACAGCAAAGTTTATATTTGCAAAAATACTTCTGTTGTGAACAGATTATTATTACGAGAGATGTAAGTATACAAATTAAAAACTATTCTCACTGTAAATAGTTCGTCAAATCTTACACAATCATTATTCTCAAATCCTTTCAACCAAAGTACTCGTGTAAGTACCCATATATACGTACTCGTATAGGAATTTATTATCTAAATAACATCAATTAGAAACGTAATTCTACCGAGCATATTTTTAATATCCGGCATTATTTGTAACATTTGCAGTTTTCCAAAATGCAGAGTTGAACGAAACTAGAATCTGCGTCTTTTTTGTAAATGTACTATGATCTGTTAGGGAAAAAATACTCAAGGAAGAAATTTGGAGCTGTTTTCGAGAATTGTTTAGACTTGCCTTCAAGTAAAACATTACGCGAAAACTAGTTACATTTTCAAAACAACTTGTGCACGACCTTATTGAATGCTGTAGTTTATTGCTCTATTTTTGTAGGCTTAGTTTGTTCTCTTTGAGGGAGATATTTGAAGAAAAAATTTGGAACTGTTTTTGAGAAAGTGTATTTGAAAAATTGTACACGACCTTGTGTGAAGATCTGTTTTTGAAGAATATATTTTATTCGAAAAAATATCTCTCCAATGTAGTAGTTGTAGGCAGATGTCCAACACATATTGACCTTCTGCATTTTTTAAATTTAGAGAGTATATCGCAGAAAAGTCCTGCTCCATTTTTTGAGTTCTTTCCTCTCTTCTAGAAAATAAATTTGAAGATTTTTTTTAAGAAATTTTTGAAAATTTTTTAAGACTTCATTGAAAGTATCCTCAAAAATGAAAATTTCCTCTTCAATTTCTCAAGGCTTCCTTTTCGACCAGATCGATCCAAGTATTTCAGTTTTAGCGACAATCGTTTCAACGTTTTCACGATAGTGTTGACCACAGGCGGACGAGCAGACGTACAGATGGACTGACAGACAGAAAGACGTTTTGCCATAAACTAATTTTTCAGCATCGATGCCTTATCAAACCTGGCTTCTAACTATATAACATGTTAAAGAAAATAATTTACTGCCAATAGAAACAAGACTTGCTGTCTATTACTTTGTCGCCTTACTTCGAAAGAAAATAAATTATTGTAATTGTTCGCCAAAAAACAGCGATTTTTCGACAGGAAAACTCTTATATCCGGACACTGATAACGAAAGATTGGATAACTTTTGTTCCTATACGGAGTAAATCACTTCCTCTAAGCATATAAAGGAGACTTTATACTTTAGTTAAGCTCCGCCAACTTCGCAAACAAATCAGGGCTCTTACAAGATGTGCCCCAAACGCAGCTAAAAGCTCAAGCTGCCAAGGCGCAGCGTAGTGGCAGGACTACTGTGCCTAGAGCAGGGAAAGTCTTCTCTTCGGAGGATACTATGAAAATGCCTATTGGAGAAAGAGCATCCAGAGACGTCGAACGAGAATTTGGCTGTTCCGCTGGGTAAGACCGCCCGACAGGTGGGTCTTGCGTTCTGAAATCAGGGGACAAAAAGGCGGTAAAATACCAACCAGTCGTTCCCCTGGCAGCCCAACTTCATGGAGCCAGAATCCTGTCAGTGGTGATTGGAAATTCTGGGGTTATGTCAAGATCTACAGTCAGTGCCCTCAAGATGTTGGGGATTACCTCTTTAGGCGATCTACTGACTCTCTCGTTGATTACTCTCAGAAGCTCTATTAAGCTCTTAACACAATTTGTAAATTTCGATGGTGGAATTTACCATTGCTGGTAGTAAATGAAGAAAAGGAACTTCTTGGTCCCGTGGGGAAGTCTAGGGAACCCAGGTGATCCTAAAATGCTTAGGAATTACTTAGTATTCGTGCTGAAAAATAGATTGATGGCAAAACGTCTGTCTGTCTACTAGTCCGTCCGTCTGTGGTCAACGTTAGAGCCTGAACCATTCAGGAGAATTTCTCCGAAATTGATATTCCCCGATCGGTCTGAACGAACTCGAGGCTTTCGGAGTTTCAAACGGATAGTTTGACTTTACTTTACATTAGGTCTAAAAACATTTTCAAAATGTTCTCAAAAACAAATCCGAATTGTTTTGATTAAACTTCGTCCTCAGATAGCGTAAAGAACGCTTAAGAGAGTGGCGCATATCTCATGTTCTTTTAAATCCTTGATTTATCGAAAATTGCATCAGTGCATTTTTGGGCGTTTTGGTACCTACACTATTGAGAATAGAGATATTTTTTTCTTAATAAAATCTGACCTTTAAAGACAGATCTTGAAATAAGTTGAAAATATGAGTAGTTTACGTGTTATTTTGGGTCAAATAAGGGCAATTTTTATTTTTTAAACATTTTTTTGTCAAAAACCACATTAAAGTGTTTCTTTAAATTTTCTGCTCTTATGTATCAAGGTACGGTAAAAAATATGGTGCTCGTCCCATTTTCGGCGAAGTCTCCGTATTTTCAAAAATTGCAAAATGTTAACATTTCAAAACTACAAAATTGGAGATAGTGTATTCTTCCCGACATAAAGTCTGTTGTATAAAACAGCTCTTTAGAGAAGGTCATGTAATTTGTTTTGTAAAAAACGAGATTTCGCGTAGTTTGGGTCTGAAATTTCTAATTTTTTTCTTAAAATCCGCTCCACATTTGTTCTTTAAATATTCTCCTCGTATGTAAGAACGGACAGTATAAATATGGTACTTGTCTCATTTTCGGCAAATCATCCGTATTTTCGAAAATTGCAAAACTTGCGTGTTGGAAATATTGGGTTGAAAGGAACCTCACATAATTTTTTTGACGTAGCGGTATGGCTGACGGCGTGTTAACTCGGGGGACCAGAGCTCGAGTCTCTGTGGGAACTATAATTTTTGATGGTTTAAAACACTTTTGCATGTTTATGTAGCAGTATGATAGAGCGGAACAGTTATAATTAATGCGAGAAGGTATTTGCTGTTTAAACACCACCAGCTTCTTTCAGTTTTTTCCTGAGATCAAGCCAAGTACGCTTATGAAAAAAGGCGCAGTTTCCACTTTTGTTAAACTTTCAGAAAATTTTCGAAAATGGTAAAATTTGCAAATAATGCGAAAAAGCGTGTGCTCTTATAGCTTCACTAGTTTGCATCTGTACGAAAAGGCGGGATTCAGAGGGAGCAAGAAAAGGGCAACCGCCCTTTTAGACATTTCTAGTCGCCGATCTTCAAATTTATTCTTTAAGAGATTTACTTTTTTGTATTTTGAGAAAATATTTAATAATTAGTCAATTGGTGAATATTAGTTCCGTATTATAAAAACGGCGGGGTAATGTTCAGCGCTACTGTGAATATCCCGTATCAATAAATCGTCGTTCAATTATATTTTGCTTTTAAACATTATTTACTTAGGAACACTTTCGCCACCTTCGATTATGTGTTTAACTTCGTTTATCTTGTAGTTTAAGGTTCTCGCGAGTTTCACCACGTGATTTAAACGCGATTACTGGAAGCTAAACTCACGGGGAGTTAAACGCCCGAGATCGGCCGTTTTAGAGCAGATAATCGCGATTATCAGCTATCCATCCTCGTTTCGACACATTATTGTCTCGTTTCATTACAATAAAATGTTTAAAGACTGTCAAATGCAAAATGCCGAATGACAACGATCTTGAGGAAAAGTTAATATTTGGAACATTCGTGGGCCTAGATTTGATCGCTAGTCTACAATTAGCAGTGTTCAAAAGAAAAGGAAATTGACGAAGCATGTACTATTTGAAACAATATGTACTTCTGGTAACAGTTTATTCCAAGGGTGTATAAAAAATGCTCAGTTCTGGTTAACAAAAAAATGAATCTATGGTGGTGATTATTGCAGAGAATGATAGCCAACTCATTGCTTGTAACGCTCGTAAATATTATTGTTACTATGTTCATCGAGACATACATCAGAGCAGTAGATATGAAAAGCATAAATCCAAATATAATTTTTATTTAAATTTGTTGCGTCGTTGTTGACGCAACGCGTCTCTTTACCCCCCTGGTTGGGCGTTGAGCGTTTTCTCTGGAGTAATCCTCCGTTACTGAGTAATTATTATCATTACTGTTACTAAGTAAGTACTATAATTACTGTTACTGAGTAATTACTATATTTGTCACGTCACGTCGCAGTCAGTCAGTGCCTTTTATCCCTTCGGCCTGGGGCTCAACGCCGTTAGATTCCGGAATTCCTAGCCGGTCATCCAACCAGGAAACCGCGAGTCTCGAATTCGCTTAACCTCCGTGACTTTAAGGAGCGTAATAAACTAATTCGGCTAGCGGCACAGGCATTAAAAATGAACGAAGAAAACTGAGAAAGTGTATAAAAACGTTAATAAAATGTACATATAAAAATAAAACATGCAAATCATGTACATATACAAATTACAATATACACAACCTAGGACTATTGGATTCTTAAATGAAAAGATAGTATAAATATAAACTAATACAACAGTTGTTACTAATCATTTACTTACATTTATGTCAATCAGAATATAGCTATAGAATATAGCTATAATATAGAAGAAACGATAAAAGAAAATAGAAAAACTCAAACCATTTGAAGTTATGTTGGCAATATCAGTTTTGTTATATGGCCTTGATATAAAAATATTGATGAGTGTAACAAGTAATGAAGTGGCTAACATTGCATGTAGTAGCTATAATCATAGCTTCAATATTATTATTTTGTTAACCTTGTCTGAACATTGTTTTATCTTTCATTATAATTGGAGTTTTCACCTTTACAGTTGTCTTTATTACCAGTAATATGATTTTTTACATAGCACAAGCTTGGCTAGCTTCCTTTTCTTTTCAACATTCAGATAATCGTAAATATGGTTAGGTGTTGTGTGGTGATGTCACTTCAATGGGCCACAGAATACATTTGCTTACCAATCAACATGTGTATTCACTTCCATTTATGTTGTTGAATGTATTCTCAAATTATTTTTTAAATTCTGAGTGTTAATTTTGAGTCACTTGATATGTATAGTATATGTAAGTAAAATTATGTTTATGTATGTTTTTAACAACATAATGCTTTCTAATCTTATTAATGTACTATATTCCTCCAATAAGTTTTCAAAAACAACTGAAAAAAATCGAACTTGACAAAGTCCTATGAAGAAGTTACTTCCATTATTACATTTATGGCCATAAGACCTGTTTTTAAAAACATTATTTCTGTGATGGGAGGAAAGTTGACCTGAGAAGAGGAGGAAGAAGAAGAAGGAGAAGAAGAAGAAGCAGCTTGAATTTCAGTTTTTTTTAAATTCAAAATAATATTTGATTTACTAATAAAAATTTTATAAATAGTTCATAGGAGACATAAATATAATATTTCACTTGTTGGAAATAAAAATAGGAAATTATTACTTTGGATTTAAATATTAACATTAATGTATTTAGGGAATGTTCATATTAGCAAACGCTATATTGTTTCTTTTAAACATTACAGATATAATTTAACAAAAAAATACTTATTACATTGCGATATTTTATTTCTGCAAGTTATCAGTTGAAAGGACCAAGGAAGTTAAAATATATAGTTAGTAATACGAAGTCCATACAGACTTCGTGTTCGTGACGAAGACTGTATGGACTTCATGGCTTCTAACGTCTTTGCTCAGAATATTATACAATTTTGCGCTTCCAAACAGTATACGACGGAAAATTTTAGGTCCACAATGCTTCGTGGCCAGTACTAACCTCAGGATTTTAGCATGAAAACTCGGTTAACTTAATCGAGTTTATATATTCAGTGGTGAAATAGATGCACAAATAAACGCGATTATATTGCGAGTTTAATTTTAATCGTGATTACTTTAAACACGACTAGCGAGATACGTGAACGAGTTTGGTGAAACCGGTCCTTAGAAATTAAACAGTGGCATACGTCATTACACTCACATTGACTCTCAAAAAGCAAGAGTATTTCACATTGATTATATACATACGATACATGTTACTCAAGTTTCAAAATATAAAACAAAATCCAAAGAGCTACAATATAATATTATATTTATATACCTACATTATATTTATATGTTATGCATCAAAGTCAAATATAAATTGTGAGCAATGCAGATGAAAAAGGAAATTGTTAAATACAAGCATTCTGCATACTCTTTTTTTAGATTATTTAAACAAAGATAATTTAAATTCATTTCTTTATAAAACTGTTATTTTAAATTTTTGCCCAAATTATAAATTATAAAAAATATTTACGCCCAAATTTGCCCCCTCCCAATTTAAGATCTAAAATCCCGTCTGTCTGGACGTATATTAATGTGGAATTTCAGAACTTTCAGATTTTTTTACAGACAAGGGAATTGTCTTTACTATATTTGCTTGGAAAATACTTTCCATTACATTTTTAGAAGATTTTTATCAGAGAACGAACAATTGAAGAGGCGATGGAAGTAGATGGGCATTTAGTGTACTTTGGCTGCGAGACGCAGATGGCGTGTGACGGCTGCAATTGCATGCGTTTCTGAAGCTCACAACGCCGCGCGCCTTCGGCTTGCCCTGAGGCCCTTGCCCATTCCAGTCCGCTTCGTCTTCTCCGGAGCTGCTCCCGCCCCTGGCGGCCCTGTTGACGCCCTCTCGCCCCATCGGAGGGGACACCGCTCGTCGCGCAGCCGCTGCGCCCAACTTCCCGTCGCCTCGACAAATCGTGCATAACTTAAAAAAGTTGTCTGTCGATTTGCGTCCCTGACATGAGAAAATTATTGACAGATTCTCGCCTCGAAAAACATCCGGCAGCAGCATTTTTGCAGCCAAACGGGCCCGTCAGCTCGGCGGCTAGGCGGCGGGTGGCGGGCAGGGTGGCGGCGCGGGCGGCAGCGGCGGCGGAGCAGGAGGCGATCGCGGGGAGCGCTGTGCACCGCATTGACGCAACCGTATTGTGCGCTTAATAGGCACATATCGCATTCAGAGATGACGCGATAGTGCATAGATCACGCGCATCGAGGCAGCCTCGCCAACTATCATCGATCGCCACCCGGGTGTCAGGCCGACGAGGGGGCGGGGAGGCTGGGCGGCAGGCAGTCAAGAGGAAGCGGGGCTTGCCTGCCCGACGCCATCACTTCCGCAAGACTTCCGGGTCCCTCAACGCACAATCTTGCAGTTTGTTTGTATGTTAGCTCAGGAGTGATATGAGAAATCAGAAAGATAATTTGTCTTTTATTCACACCTGATTTCGACGACGACAACAAGATTTGACCATCTCTCTCAATCTTATCTGGGCAAGGGACTAGTGGAATACAGTAAGAGAGTCGTTCGTCGAGTGTAAGTAATGAAGAGATAAGCCTTAATATTTAAATTAAGTCTTTGGATACATCGTCATTGATCTTATATTCACGCATCTAGGGTATCATTGCCCGCCAGCTGGAAAGAAAAGCTTACAAACATCAAGTGCCTTAGGTGAAATTGCACCTTATAGTAGTTTGGATATTAGATACTCCTCTAGCGATATTCTTTTTCGCAAAAGATGTGAAATTTCATTTTGATTTGTCTTGGGGTAATGCAAACGATATAAAAAAGTAGCGCTGTGCAACTGCACCCAGGCCGATGTGGCCCACAGGGGAGGTGAAGGTAAGGCTCCACCAATTCGTCGCCGTCGGCACAAGGAGGAGGTTGTTTGACGAGCACAACGCTCCGGCCGCCTTTAGCCCCAGGAAATATCCTGGTACTCACTTGGAGAGGAGGCTGAGTCGACCTCGGAGCCGCCCTAAATGGAAACCACCAAATAAAAATCCCAGCAAACGCCGGGATTCGAAAATGGGTCCTTCAGGTGAGGTAACCAGTGCTCTACCACTGGGTAAGCGGTTCCTAATGAAAACGATATTAACAATAATAAAAATATTAATAAACTCTCCCCGATTATTCTGGTTTATATATACAAATACATTATTTTCTCGTATATATCTTATCTTAATCAGGTTAGCAATCGTGTGACCTAATCACTATTCTCCTATCCATTATAACTTAAATTACGACTCTTATCTAAATTAATTTAACTTAACGAAATTATCATGAAAAATATAATTTAATAATATTTTGATGCACTTTTCTAATAATGTACATGACAGCAAATCGACAGTAATACATGACAGCAATAATATCGGTGTATTATTCTTGTTACCAGATTTATGAATGGGTACATCTATTGCTTGGAAATCTGACCGGGAGCGGTGGCTCAGTGCATCAAGTGATGTCACTGCAGTGCCTCTGACCGGGAGGTCGTAGGTTAGAGTTCTGGCGGCGGCAGGATTTTCGAAACTAACTTTTAAGCTAGGTGGAATTCAGTTTCTTTCTGGAGGAGAATTCTAGCGGCTGGCTGCTCTAATCGGGAGTTTTCCGTGGTTTCTCCGATCAGCACCAGGCGAATGCCGGAGCAGTACCCTAACAAAACGGGCCACGGACAGAGCGCGATTTTTCCTTCCTCTTCTTTGTCCTATACTAAGCCCTTACACACACACACACACACACACACACACTAACATGCACTGCACTACCACAAATGCCGGGAGACCGGTCGGGGAATTAGAACTTGTCAACCTGGTTGGGTTTTTTGATTGTTTTCGTGTTTCCGGGCGCGGCAACTGCTTTGGTCATTAGTCCCGTTAGTGTAGTGCATGTTTTTTTCGCGGGAGATGGCGGTGATCTCCCGCTGGATGGCGAGATCCGGCGCCGACCTATCGTCGGCTAGTGGGGTTTCCCCTAACCAGGACTCTCCCACCAGCAGGGCGCCGCCCCTGCCGGGACAAGCTCCCGACCGATCTCCCGGAATATGTGGTAGTGTAGTGCATGTTAGTGTAAGTGTGTGTGTAAGGAGAGATGGAGAGGATAGAATACGGAAGAGGAAGCGCGGTCGGTCCGTGGCCCGTTTGGTAGGGTACTGCTCCGGCATTCGCCTGGTGTTGATCGGACAAACCAAAGAATTCTCCTCCAGACAGCAACTGAATTCGACCTAGCTGAAAAGCTAGTGTCGAAAATCCTGTCAGGACGCGAACCTAGGACCTCCCGGCCAGAGGCGCTGCAGTGACAGCAGTTGATGCACTGAGCTACCGCTCCCGATCAACCTGGTTGGGGAAAGCCCCGCTAGTCGACGGTAGGTCGGCGCCGGATCTCGTCATCCAGTGGGGGAAGGCCACCACCACCTCTCGATGATAAACATACACCACACTTATGGGACTAATGACCTTAGTAGTTGACGCGCCTGGAATCACTAACAATCAATCATTGGAAATGCCTTGCGAAAAGCGTAAATTATGCGAACATGAAGTTTTGAGAGAGGGTCAATTAAGAAATTGTTGAAGATGGATCCCAGTAAATATTGGAGCCTCGTTTGATTTTAAGGAGAATTAATAAAAGAAATGACATTAAAATTTTATTGAAAGTCAAAAATGAAATAAAGGAAATAGAAGGCGTCAGGCCAGATCTGGGAATTGGTTTGCCTGTATTTCCTTCAGGAATGAGATGGAAGTGCGGCTTTACCCGAAGTAAACCGATTTTACGTTTCTTGGCCGGTGATCTTCATTAAACTTCCACGCACGTTTGAAACTTACTAGAAGTTGAAATAAATTGCACTACAATACCGGTTATATAAAAGAGGTTGCGCAGAATCCGTTGGTCCATCGAACTGCCCCCGATCCAATTCGTTACCTTGGTTGAACTCTCGTGTTCTATCGATCTTTATAATTTGTTACTGTTACATTAACAAGAGATTTAAGTTGGTTGTATTTTAGAGACTATTCTCCTGCACTAAACGATGAGTGACGAAGAGGAAACGTTTTCGTTTTTAATCTAATTCAATTTAGTATTAATTTCTGATACAAAATGAGTATAAAGAAGAATATATTTGTTTTATTTATTTTCTTATTTATTTATTTATTTATTTATTTTATGTCTATACTAAATATGTGCCTCGTTTAGTGATCTTAAAATTTGTGTCCAGAACAACGCCTTAAATGAAAATATCGTAAAAAATCAAACATGTGGAAAAACGGCTTAAGATACACTGTTACTTATATTGTTATATTTACATTAGAGATACGCTTTCTTTCAATCTATCGGTTGCAAACGTGCTCAATGAAATGAACGTGCAGGGCGGAGATCTCTTGGAACATGCTGCACCTGTGCCGCCCCGTGGCTGCGCCGCACGGCGAAGGCAGACGCCGCGTTGAAGGAGAGGGGGAGGCGCAGGGCCTCCGCAGCCTTCACCGAGGATGCGAACGCGACTCATCAGGATCTCGTCTTGACAGAGAGCGCTCACCGTCTTCAGCCGGGCGCTTCGCCTAGCCTTCCTTCCCTTCCCTTTCCTTCTTTCCCTTCTTAGCCATTACTACACTCCCCCTTCCTCTCCACTACTTCCCGTGTCCCGCTCCCTCGCCGCCTTGGCTTGCCGCTGTTGCCGCTTGTCCCATCCCCTCCCCGCCGCCGCGCACTGCCCCTTTCGCGTCCACCGCTCCGCCGCCTTGGCCGCGCCCTTCATCCCATCCCAGTCCCATCTCCAATTTTGTTAGAAATACAGATGATGTTATCCTTCGCTCTGGAAGAAGTAGGCATCAAGAGAGCGTTATCTTTTAAACACCCGAAATTTAGAAAATGTTAATAGAAGCTTGAGCCGAAAGAAGTAATTTTGTGGATCCAATCCTGGGAGGGTACTTTTAAAAGGGGCAAGACGCTTACCGATGAATTTCATTCAGCATTTTTTAGTAAAATGAAATCTATAGACTATTCAGGTTCATCATATGTAGTTAAGCTTGTCTAGTGATTAAGACTGAGTGAAATATTATTGTGCGAGTTTATGCAGCGATACGAGAGTGAAGTTTCCTACCACACAATTGTCGAGTGGTGAGGGCACGGCGGTGGGACACAAAGGCTGCGAAAAACTCTCGCCCCCCCCCCGCCGCCTGGGCCTGTCATCCGCCAGCCGTGAAGTGTTTGCATGTTGGAATTTCTGTTCGCACATAACGAGGCGGGCAGCGGGCGGTGGACGGCTAGCGAGCCGTGTTCAAACGAGGATGTCCAGGCGGACCCACCCCGACCATCCCCTCCCACGTGTACCACATAACACAGACATGTAAATGAGCAGAGTTACGTGTATAGGACGTGTTTGTGTTGGGAACACACATCTTTGCGAGTGCGTAAGCGCTTGTGCAGCTGCCGAAACGACATTCCGCGTGACGCTGTGGGCGCGGGCATCGGAGTGGTCGCCGCCACACCGCGCATTTTCATTCCCCTTCCCCTCCCTACCCCCGCCCGCTTCCCCATCCCCGCCCCTTCTCCGCCCCATCCCCGCCCCATCCCCGCCCCCATCCCCGCCCCCATCCCCGTCCCCATCCCCGCCCCATCCCCGCCCCATCCCCGCCCACATCCCCGCCCAAATCCCCGCCCAAATCCTGCCCCCTTCCCCGACCCTTTCCCCGACCGCTTCCCCGCCCCTTCCCCTCCCCTTCCCCGCCCCTTCCCCGCCCCTTCCCCGCCCCTTCCCCGCCCCTTCCCCGCCCCTTCCCCGCCCCTTCCCCGCCCCCTTGCCCACCCCTTCCCCGCCCACTTGTCCTCTTCCACGCTCCTATCCCTGCCCCTATTCTCACAAAATGAGACGCAGGTCCGTGACGAGGAGCAGTGTGACTCACGCCGTATTCCTCACGGCAGACTCAGTTATAGCGGCGATCACCGCAAGATGGGCCGCAGTTCACTCCGGTACGAGTGAATGAGTATGTGTGAAGAATTTCCGCCATGTTAGTGAATTTGAGTCCTGAATGAAGGAGGAAAGACATATGGCGTCTTTCCAACATGTTCTGAATCGTATTCCGAAAGTGAGTTCCAGTTAGAAACGTTATGTTACGTCGTTCTGTTGGAGTTAAAATGAGAAAAAAGCATTACATGAAGAAAAGAGAAGCACATGGAGAATTTGCTCTAAGGAATATGATGATGACAAATTTCAAAATTATTTTAGATTAAACAGTGATCAGTTCAAACAAGTGCATGATCTGATCAAAAATGAAATTCGCAGAGGAGCTGCAACGACCCACGGCCCGTTGGAACTAAGGAAAAACTGGTAGTATTTTTAAACTTTTTTTTATTTTCTTTTTTTGTATTTTAGTTATCAATAGAGTCCGGATTTTTATGGAAATGAAAATAAATGTATTTTGCGAATGGTTTCTTAGAAAATTATTACATTTTATTACGAAGCAGCTCATTGGGAGCTTTCCTGTCAATTTGTATTTTGTATATTTTCACATATATGTATCTTACTGCCTATTTCTACACTTTCAACAAAATGTTTGAAACAATAAGGGAAACTTGGTAATTAGTTGAATTAGTAATTAGCTATTTAAAAAATATCTTAAATCAAGCTTCTTGAAACTGACGAATTGCAGTTACATAAAACGCCTCATCATGGTTTGTCTCATAAAGAACTTTACGAACACGTACGACTACTATTTTTCTTCTATCTTCGGCAAAGCCATTGTGAACCTTCACAGAAAACTACGTGCAAGACTGCGCTGCGCAGGGCCACCGCGCCCAGACGGTGACATGGCAGTCTGTGCTCTAATGTGCGCGGGTCGCAGCCGTTCGCAGAAACTCACCATGAGTCACCCTGCTTCACGGAGCCGCGACTAGCCTTGAGCCTCTTGCCTCGCCCCGAGTGGCCATGGGCTGCGGGAAGACCGCGACCCCCGGCGCAGGCGCGCAGGCCGCGTGGCGAAGGCGGCGTGGCCAGCCAATGTGCAAAAGTCGTTTGCTCCCTTGAGAAGGCAACGTTGGCGGCGACGCCTGCTCGTCTCGACCTCGTTTCACCCTGAGTCTCATGCTGACACTCCAGAAGGGGCGGTCTCTCACTGCCGCCTTCTACAATTCAGCCCGTAAACACTCGCCTCTTCTTCCTTGACTCTTTGATATAAATTAAGTAAACAAGAATGAAGTCTTAATATTCGTTAGCGAAACCACTTTAAAGTGCAGTACGTTGACACAGCGCCGAGGGTGGAGCCTAAGACACGACCCCCTTCGCCTACGCCCCCCGACCCGATCCCCGCCAGCCCCCGTGCTTGCCCAAGGCACATACCTTCTCCTGCTTCGTGTGCCCTTCTTCATTCATCAGCGGTATTAAAGCACCTTTTCAGAACATTGGAGCTGCTGGGCGGAGGGCGGCAAATTGCACAGAGCGAGAGGCTGGCCGCGCTCGGGGAAAGGGGGAGATCGTAAATAGTAGTAGACTGGGAGATAGTCAGAGACAACCTCACAGTGAAGTCAGCGTTTCGTGTTCGTATCATAATTCGTAACAGGAAAGATTTGACTAAAATAAAAATAATCTGTGAACTCTCAGTCTAGTAGGAGTTTCTCCCATCGTTAAAGAAATATAGCAAAGTGGATGTTACATATGTAAAATCGGTCGGCCAACATATATCGGCATGCCCAAAACTTTGCCTGCTCTCTAAATAAATTACAATGATTCGAAAGAACAACTTGCTACACGATCAGATGCACATTGCAAGACTGATTGCGTGGGAGTTGCGTCAAAAAAATAATGTTCACTTTATGTCAGTTTGTAACAGACTAACGACAAAGTAAAGTTTATGATGAATAATGTAAGAAAAAATCGATCTGCCGTGAATCGATGGCACGAGTTGCTTCGTCTCAGTAAAAGTGGGCGGTGAGTTGGCGCAACACGAGACGCCTTGTGGGACTAGCAAGTTTCAACCACTTACAGCTTGTAATATTCGAAATATCGTTTATAGGATGGAATACTAGAACCCCATGTAGCTAGTGGTGATACAAAAGCACACATTTTTTCCCATTATTTGTAACGGCTACGCAATAGTATACTATTACTTTTTTTTCTTCCTGGGGCTTTTTCCAGCTTCAAGGGATGAAACCATTCCGACACCCGCGATTTTCTGGTATTTACAATGAATTTCTTCTCTCTTGAAAAACTTGGGTGTAGCTCGATTCTGTTTTCTTATTGAACCGTCTTATAATGTACTGCTCTTCATCATTAACATATGAGCAATTTGTTAGCAGCTTCTACCTTTCATATGGTGAAATACAACCAGATGACGTTGTTCGAAAGTACTGTTTCTCCATCTGCGACTTATGTTACTCCTTCATAATGGTTTCCACGATCCAAAAACCATCACGGGCAAATCCAAAAACGGTCATGGGCTCATAGATGACCTTCAGCATTCGTTGATTTTAACTGTTTTTTTTCTCTCTATATTTAGAGGACTGATATTTCAGTTTAGTCGCGCTCTGGCCGAATAGTTTTGAGGACACTGATTTGTAAAACTGATGATTAAAATGTCATTTTACTTCGTAGAGCTACTTATTTAAGAAGTCGTTTTCCTTATTTTCGCGGCTAACTCCGATTTACCTAAATTATGCTGAATAATAATGATTTGTGTAAAAGAATTGGGACAAAAGTTCTTGAAATTAGCAGGTGTCCGAAAAGTTTTGGGAGTGACTGTACATGCAAGGCAAGTGACAAACAACCATGCCTACGACCGGGACTCGAACCCGGGAACCTTCGGACCGAGACGCTGAGTCAACGAAAGCTCTAGCAACCTCGGCCATCCAGGTCGACCAATAATATGCTACTACATTAACCTTCGAAAGTGTTTCAACCAGCAAAAACTATTACTCCGCGCCGAGATTCAAACTCAGGTTCATGAAATTAACTGGCCATGCGTTTTACCACGATACCACGCCGTCGGTCCGCCGTTCTCACTTTTGACGGTACGTAAAAAACTAAAGATCTCTTCCAACTTATGCAATTTTTGATTATTCAGAGAATCCAACAAATGCAACGTCATTTGTTAAGCGTCCGACAATGGAAAAAAGTTAAAGCAAAAATTGGATCTTTTTTGAGAATTTTTTTAAAAATTGCATTAACTTAAAGCAGAAATTACGGGAAAAGTACTCGTTTTTTCAAAATATGGTACATATTTAATTTTTTTTTTAAAGATTCCATTTAAGACAAAATCTCCATCTTTAGTATTGTACTTTTGCAATGTTAATTTTTGCAATTTTCGAAAATTGAGAGACATCGCCGAAAATGGAACCAGAATCACATTTTTCCTGTCTTTTGGTACATACGAGGAGAAAATTTAAAGAGAAAATTTAGACCCGTTTTATGAGAAAATAATTGTTTAAAAATTGCCTACATGTCATGCAAAATAGTGCAAAATCACTGATATTTTCGAAAAATTGTACATGATTTTAATTCAAAATGTCCTTGAAAAAACATATTTCATTAAAATTTCAGAAAAACTCTCAATCTTCAGTATTGTAATTGCGGTAAGACGCCCAAAAATGTTTAAACTTTACCAATTTCCCAATAATGAGAGATTGCAACGAAAATGAGACTTGAACTATTCTTTTAAGAATCCTTTATGCTACAAGACGTTTAAGAAAAAAATGTGGATCCATTTTTGAGGAAATTTCGAAAATATTGTTGAGGCTTCGTGTAAAGAACCCCCAAAAGTCCAAATATCCGTTTCAAACTCGTAGAACCTTGAGTTCCTTCAGGGAATATCAGTCTTGTAGAAAATCGTCTGAACGGCTTACGTGCTAGGGAAGACCACGGACAGACGGGCAGGTGAGCATTTTGCCCACAATTCATTCTTCATTTTGTAGTACGCACAAAACATGAATTCTGTCTACACAACTTGTTGGAGGAAGTAATTTACTACATATAGGAATAACATTTTCTTAATCATGACCCCACCATAAGAGGTTTTTCTATTGGAAAAATGCTGATTTTCGCCGCACAATTACAATACTACTTGTAAGTAGTAAGTTGTAAGGCGTAAAAGCGGTAAGGCGAGAGAGTAAAATGAAGTTTTCAGAAGAACGTGTTTAAGATGTTCTCTGGCAAATGAAATGCAAGTATCGCGCGCTTAAAAATTGATGGATTGAGGATACAACAATTCTAAAAAACTTGAAGAAAGTTCTTTTACTAAAAATTATTATAAAATATTATGATATAACGGTCATAACTCAAACCTTTGGGAGAGCTTTGTTTTAGATCAAGAGGGATTATGTTTCATAATAATTATTGTTTAATATTGTTATTTTAAAATGAAGGAAAATGCAGACAGAGTTTTTATTAAAAGTTTGCAGATAAATCTTTAGAGCTATATAATAAAATCAGGTTTGAAGAACGTAAAAAATACAAACGATTATTATTGTTAGTTTCACTAGTGAAAGTGAAGATTGTCTTTTTTTCAATTTTTTTATAATTCAATTTGTTTTTGGTTGGGCATATCGCCGTCTATCCCAGAGGTCAATAGATCAATTGCATTCTCTGATTTAGCGTACAGATTCCGTGAACAAATTACGAAACGATCTTTTTATTTTCGACGAAAATATCGCCTTTTTGCGACAGTATCTCTCGGTCTACAACAGAGGAGGAGGGGATATAGCAATCTGAGGAATACAGAAAACGCGGAAGACGTGCAGTATTGCAAATGAAGGCAAGTAAGGGAATACAAGGGGAGTGTGCAGGAAGTCAGGTGGGGAATTATCAGAGTGGAATCCATCAGAGAGCATTTCGAGGGAAATATCCTTCATGTGAAACGCCGTACGCAGGTTGCTAATTAGCAAGACCCGCTGTAGAAGCAATGCAGGTATAGGACTGTCAAAAGTGATTTCCGTTTGATCAGTTGGCGAAAATAATTACTTGCCAAGAACGCTCGAGTAGCGCAGATCCTAACAAACACCTTCTGAAGGTGCGACAACGAATTGAAAAAGCCGTCGACCTTAATAGCAATCGAGGAGTGCATTTGGGAAGGCCGGCAGAACTCCTTGCAGAGAGGAAGTAAAGTGTTTGACGAATTAATAATGAGGTGGTGGGTGGGCGAGCCGAATGGCAGGGGTGGGGTGAGGTGGGGTTGGGGCCGGGCGAGGCGGCTGACGGCTGCCTGTCGGCTGCGTGTCGAGCGGTGGTCGAGCCGAGCAAAGCTGTGGGGCTCCCTCCCCTCGCGCCCTCGCCGCCGCCAGCCTTTTCGCCGCGCGCTTTACAATCATCACCAAATACCCAAAGCAATTGAAAACGGGCCGGCCTGGGTAGCCGTGGTCGCCAAGGCTGAGGGCCGTAGCTGCCTCGGTTGGAAGGGTCGCGGGTTCGAATGCCACATCGGGCATGGATGTTTGTGTGTGTTCGTGTTGTCCTTACGTGTTCCTCCTACAGCTCCTCGTACCGTTAAATCAATTACAGTGATCGCTATATGACGAAGTTGTTAAAAAGTGATCTTAAAAAATTTTAAACGAACGTTTTTGAGTATCGCCATACTCGTGAACTCGTTCTTGGAGAAACCTTGTGTTCGTAATTTCATTTTCAACTTCTGTTTAATGCCATCTTCTAATTTCTTTATACGTTTAAATTGTTTTGAACTGAAGCATGGCACTTCGATTAGTGTCGAAAAGCAATGAGATGATGTTTGCAATGGATGATACTGTTTAAAGGTACCATGACAAAAGGAAAGGTAGAATGGAAATGCAATTGCGACCGAAAAGAAAAGGGAGAATTCCCTCCACTATCCGTGGCTTTGCGCCAGTGGAAGTGCTTGACAGTCGCATACCAATCCGTGGGGAGGGGTGGGGAGGTCACCGACTGTCTTTACACTACTCTTTTACTTCAACACGTATCTAATATTTACAAAAAAATCGAAACTGTCGCCGTGCATAATCGATTCGTAGAAATCCCAATGCTCTCTTACACTCCATAAACACCTTGTAATTTATTTTAGAATCTGTCGATGTAGATAAGGATTATGAATTTTTTGTCTAGTCAGTTAATGTGTGCCCAAGAGTGAAAACAATAAGCGGCGGCCACTGGATTTAATACATTGCCGTGCGCTGACGAGATGCTGCGTACGCGCAGCCTCTCGTTGCAGCCCTGTCGTTCCCCCGCCCCGCCTCGTTGGGCGCGCCGCTCCTCGCCCCACTGGCGCCCCACGCGCCAGGCACTGCGGCCGTCGCCATCGTGGGGGCCATTCGCGACTCCTGCAATTTCTTTCATGTCAAACTCTACCTCGCCTTTCTGCAATCCAGGTATCCAACAAAATTTCCCGCACTGCACTTTCCAGAAACCTATTCAAGGCCCGTGTTTCGCTCATCTGAGAGTGCCTCGTGGCCTTGGACGCTACCTGGCAAGGTCGGCTGGCCCCAAATCGCTGGACCGCCCATGGTACCGAGAGCAAGGTGTTGCAGCCTGACGGGCAGGGGGAGAGTAGGCTATTCTCTCCTCTCCCCGCTAACTTGTTGAATGTGAAGTCAGTCACTTCGCGCTTTACTCTCTTTTCCATCCGTTCGACCGCTCTAAGAAGCTGCTCATGTCGTGATTGTGTTTCGTTGCAGATAATTGTTTATGTTCAAGTATTCAACTACAGCTAGCAAGCCGAGGAAACGAGAATAAAAATAAAAATATACTTTGCGAATGTGAGATGCTAGGATTTCCTTAATTTTATTTAAACACAAATAAAATACTTCAAAAATATTTATAAATCATAAAATATTTATTTATCTATATATCTTCAAAAATACTTCTATAACCTGTATTTCTAATGAGACTAGCAAAAGTTATTTGATGTTTGCTTACAGCAGGAATATGATGGCCTGCTGGGAATAAGAAATAAGAACCAAAACACAATTTCTGAGATAATGTTAAAAAACCGTCCCTTTCGAACAATTTTGTTTCGAAATTTGGGTTCAGGAATATTGACTATTAGAAACATGCCTGTAAAATTAAAATTCTGCGGAAATAATTGGTATAAAAACTATTAAATTTTAAAATTTAATAGAAAAGGGTCATGTGCCATTGCCGGTCTCATGTTCGTTGAAATCCCAGATTTTTTGAAAATTTCAATTACGCTTTTTTGAGCGTCTTCCTATAACTATAATTTTGAAGATAGATTTTTTCTGTAATGAAATCTGTTCCTTCAAGACATCTTCTACTAAGGTCATGTCCAATTCTTCGAAAATATGAGTAGTTTTTGTGTAATTTTGCGCGAAGTATAATCAATTTAATTTTTTTAAACAATTTTTTTCCTAAAAACAATATTTTACAATATTTTTCTTTAAATTTTCTCATTATATGTGTCAAAGGACAGTAAAACGTTTGGTGCTACTCCTATTTCTAGCGAACACTCCGTTTTTCCGAAAATTGCAAACAGGCAACATTTCAAAACTACAAAATTGAAGATATTTTCGCCTCAGCCAAAACTGTTGCAAACAATCAACGCTTTAAAAAAGGTCAGGATCAATTTTTTTTAAAGCCTTTTTCGCGTAATTTTCCACGGATAGAAATGAAGTTTATGCTGCAAGGAGCAAACATTAGAACAAGTAAACCAATGATTTATCTTAAAAATGACTTGTGTTAAAAGAAAAAAAATCATTTAAGGGAAACGTTGGATAATCAAAAAAGTAATGCACATATCAGGGAAACATAAAGAATTCTTACATATACTATAAGAAAATCAAAGAATAAAAGTAAATTTACATACAAGTTAACACTTAAATTATCAACAAAGAAATGTGCAAATATAAACAAAGTGTGTATGGGCAGGCTCGAGGAGAGGGGGTGCAGACGGTCCATCCGTTTCGGATTCCTTGATCTCAAAGAGGCAAATTAATACCAATTTTTAAGGCACATTATCTTTTTCAATTTTGCGAGTTAATATGAAGGGCTCGTATGCAGATAATCCTATGCCGCAATCGACATTTTCGACAAAAGTAACATAATACTTCTCAAATACTCTCACATCGATTATTACATTTTCTGGGAGTATTGTGTTGCTAGTGTAAGAATGACGCTGTTACACTCCCGGAGCAAATGTGCAATTCTTTCCAGCCGTTTCTTACGCCCCCTATTGAATAGGCAGCAAATTTCATATGAAGTAATTCTTCGTCATTTTGTCTCATCCAACTTGTCGAATGTATTTTCATATAGTTCTTCCTAATTTACCATTATATTTTGTGAAAAAGTTACATATACTCTCACATTAAACCAGTAGTATGTAATATAATTTAATATACAATACAGAGGACGCATACTGTATGGTATGGTATAATTATATTGTTGGTTTCGTATATTATTAAGATTATGTGTATTGGAAAACGCATAAGAGTCCAAATTTGACGTTCTTTTGACTTTGAGAGGAATTCACTCATTTCTTGGTGAGCCTTTTCAATGCTAGAAGTTTAGAACTCCATGCTAAATGGTTGCTTATCCAAGAGAAGTTACAAGCTTATTGTCAAATAATATGATTATTACATTATCAAAGGAGGTCATTGGAATGACCATATGTTTACATTATATGTATATTCTAAAAATATAACTTAAAAGAAATCGTAACTTAAAAGAAAATTAATTTAATTATATACTTTCATAAGTAATAATTTAATATTTTTTAATTTTTTTAATTTAATGTAATAACATTTGAAGATTTTATTATATGAAATTGTTTCTGGCCAGATGAAATACGAGGGGTGGAAAGCAGCCGAAATGCAGCACATGTAAATATCGCGTTCGTTCATGTTGCCAGTGAGTTAATCTGAAAGAAGATTTTCGCCTAGGAGATGGAAAGGTGCAGCTGTTGACCTTTCGCCTCAAGAGGAGCGCCTGCTCTTGGCCATCACCTCCGATTGTGTCTGCCAAACGGCCGATGGTGACCGTATGAAACTTCATATTTGTATTCTTAACTCGTGTTCTGATTGTCAAAAACCCTTGAAAATGTTACAGTGTGCATTTTCGATTTATACATTTTCCGCTGTAAAAGGATGCATGAAAATTAGAGTGTCCAACATTGTCAGTATTGTGTGTAAGCACTTGAATTGATAGATTATTAATTTGGCTTTAAGGGTACATCCAATTCTTTGGTAACTTGGACACATTTTCATTTGGGCCTTCTGTACTCATATGGCATCCTATTACACAAAATCCTGTCCCAAGCTCTTTCTTAACCTGTAATTTCTCCGTGTTAGAAAGTAAGTTTGTTTCGGAATTGTAACGAAGGGAACTTTAGCTATTTGAGTAGGTTTTCTTAATATTTCCTTATAATTATTTTCGTTATGGTATCTTCTTCTAGCGGCGAATAGGATCGGGAAATTCGATAAATTAACTGAGTTGTAAAACTGATCATGTGAGTGGGGGCCTGAATAATGTATGCACATTCCGGCATCATTTTGTCTACGCACTGTTGGAAATGGGAAGAAGTACTCCTAGAGGAAACATGCGTTTTTTTCTTTTTAAGAATAACAATAAAACAAAGTTTTACAATAAATTATGGTGCTTTTCATTATTTCATTCACTTTTGCATTTTATTCTCATTCCTAGAAGTTCTCTGTGCTTCAAGCCTTTTCTTGGAATTCTTGCTGGGAATGGTCTCAGGAGTTGCGAGATGAGAGACGTGCGAAATGCAGGTGGAGAGAAGCAAAGGAAGGCATCATTCAAGATTAGAAGGTCACAGTGGCGCGTGCGGGAACCGAAAAGTTGAAATGAAATGAAGAAAGGGACGAGGGAGAATGACAAGGAACACAAGTTTTCACTCCTCTTTGGCAAGTGTCTGCGTCTCTGCTTGTTTGCAAACAAACATATCCACGTCGGCACGAGGGGTACAGACCGCAGCATTCACAAGATACATGCTCCTGTATCATTCTCGCACGCGTAGTGTGGAGGAAGATATGAAATGCTGCAATTAATCAACATCCAACATTTCACAGAAATACGTTTTGAGAGTTTATGATACCAAAAAAAGTATTTTTCCAAAACATGTCTGTTCGTCCGTTCGTGAACCACATTTGTATACAAATCATATAGAATATTCAGCAAAATCGAGATTCCCCAAAAGATATATCTGGTGTAACGGCTCTTCAAAGAACCGGATATTTTAATTTTTCAAAGTACTTTGCAACAAGACCCCACGGTATTTTCGAAATTTTCTCACCAGGTGAGACGCCTCTCGGCAACATCTCTGATCGGGAGAATCTAGGATTCGAGTCTCGCCATATTGCTCTATTCTTTTGTTTTAAAAAATTACGAAAATGTGATGTTTTTGACTTGTCTCTCACGTCTTTAATATTTGCACTAGCGGCAATTTCTTCACGTTATTAGATTCAGGAGTACATGTGCTTTAAATAATGTCAAAAAGTGTTTCTCGAAAACTCAACAGTTTTCTGAGGTACATTTTAATATGGCAAAATTTATTTTCGGGTATTCTTTTGTGTTTTTCAAAAATTACACAAATGTATTTTTTTAAATATCTATCAGGGCGTTAATATGCCCATTTCCACAGATTTGTAAGCACTATTGCATTTGTGAGTTAGTGCTTCAAATGTCTGTAAAACGTTTTTTCGCAAACTCAAAAAATTGCTCTCAAAAAGAGCTTCAAATTTCGCATTTACAGTAGGCTTAAACGCTATTTTCTTAAAAAGACTCAAAATTTTTCAAAAAAAATTGCTATTTAGGTCGAGGTTTGACTCTTCTTTAATATTATTAAAATAATATTTAGGTTCTACTATTAGGACGGAAACATTGAGGAAATGTCAAGTCAAAATTAAAAGTAAAAAAAAAGAAGTGCTTTGGGCAGCGATACACGGCAGCTGGCAAGAGTATGTGGCAAGTCCGAATAACTAGCCCAGACAAAAGAAAATAAACTAATAGTCTGTGCCATCCTGTACCACTAGTTTCGCCAATGAAATCCGTTCTAAAAATAAGATCTTTAGATAAATTCATAGCAATATTTTGAAAACAACAACAACAGTAGTTTGCGTACAATTATTGCTTGAAACAATTACATTTTTATAAAGAAGCTCTAAAATGGCTCTTAAGTACTTTAAAAGATAAAAAATCCTCTTCATACTCGCACGGCTTCGACTTCGTCCAGACTGAAAAGAAAATATCAACTTTGGAGAATCGTATGAACTGTTTAAGCGAAGCATTGACCACACGCAGACAGACGTTTTGCTGTCAACCAAGTTTACGGTAGCAAGGACCCATAAACTATGGATTCTGACAACATAATATTACTTTACTACATTTAGGAGCGATATTTATCCGCTTTTTGCGACGCGATTATTGCCGCAGCGTTTCAATACTTTCTCTTCACTACGTAAGTACGTAGTAAGGTGAGAGAGTACAAACGGCTCCAAATTTTACTTTATTTTTTTTCTGTCAAATTAGGGTAGTGTACTAGCTTCCCATAGTGCGATTCCGGTTTTGAATCCCGGTCGGGGCAAAAATAGAGTTGTAGAGTTACTTTAAAATTTAAAATAGTCGCAGCTTCTGTATCTGTTACGAAGGAAAGCTCAGGCACGCGGAGTAACGGTGTAGTTACAGTGTAGGAAATACGTCATGTTCGCCACACGTCTCTCTTATCCCATAAGTGTGGGAATTAAACTAGATCCAGGCATGGGGAACACCGTTATCTAGGCGGCAAAGTCGGACAATCGACTCAAAATGCCAAATACCTACATACTGTACACAGAAGAGAGAACACTTAAATGAATAAAGAAGGTCTCATTTTCGTTGAACTCTTGAATCTTTGAAAATTGTAAATGTTACAAACTATTTTTATGTGTTATTTTACATGAAATCTTTAATAATGGCATACGAAGTCGTTCCGGTACCCTGAAGGGGGGAGGTCCACGATGGATCCCAGTTTAATTTGCAACATTGCTGAACGAAATTTTGTATGTTTTAAGAACTAATTATACATAGACCTACATTCATCAATATACTACAGTCATTTTATTCATGCTTGTTCTAAATAATTTCAATTTTGGAAGTTATAAGTGCGAATATACTTTGAACATTTTCTGTACTGGCGTTGAGTTGAAAGACGCAACTATAATTCAGCATTTTAGAAAAGTTCTTATATTAAAAGTCCTGAAGGATGAAACAGTAACTTCGTGCCTAAACAAAGATGTTGGAGAGAAAAATGACGCTGGGGCCCTTATTTGAGCCCGCCATATTTGTATACCACTGTTAAAACTAAGTCTTTTTTGATTTTTACTGAGATGTGGGGACCTGAATGCCAAGTTTGAATGTGTCACCTTGTAACACCTTGTAAATTTTATTACATCGGAAGAAATATCCATAGAATATTTGCAATAGTTATGTTACTCCCTGTACATTGTTCATGTCTGTATTTTTTGTTACATACACAATGTATTATATAAATATTTACTTAGATCCTAGTTGCCCTAGGGCATTGTATTATCAAAATAAAGTAAGGGATATACGTACAAATATACATGTGGTTCGCTTTTTTCTCCTTGGGTGTTAATAATCTTTTACTACAATGTGATGGATAGCAACTCAAACAATCACACACTAATTTTTTGTCGCATGGTGGTGTGAATTGAATTTGGTCTCCTGTGCATTCGCAACATCCATTTCCGATGGCGGAGCTCGGCGCGATTACGTTGAGCTCCAGCAAGCCCCAATAAAGCTTGCGTAAACCCCCGGAGATCTGCGGCTTCTTCCGCAGAAACATTAACGTTCGCTTCTACCACTTGGATATTCAGATATATACGGATTCAAATTCTACGTTAATCTACGCTACGCTCAGTCGGTCGATTGCGTTTGTGAAGCAATAGTAACGTCGGATTTTTGCCTTCAGCAATGCTAAAGGAAAAGGTGAGGATTCTTTGTTGGAGGTGAAACATATTTACGAGTTCTTCACAAAAGGGACTGAATGCCGAATTTGAAATAGACTGCGCTCATGAAGGTTGAAAACTCCCATCTAGTTCTTGTGATTATTTTACGTCTAAAGCAACGTTTATTTTCCATTTCTATAGATAATATTATCTGTACAGTAGAACTCCGGTATTCCGAACTAATTGGTGGTGTGGTCTGTGCGAATTCGGAAATGTTCGTATTATCCGGAAAATATGCACTTGAAAATACGTCTATAAGATTACCAGTCAATGCAACGTAGCGCGGCGATCACATCACCACATCGCATCATCAAGCAGATTCAGTTCCTTACGGCAAAAGAAGATTACCCATTTTGCAAGTTCCTCTAACTGACAATAAACTTGTGATATACACCGTAGTTATCAGTGCAATAAACGTTTCATTTCGACAACTTGTTTTAATAATTAGTTGTTAAGTGCTACAGTAATTATAAAATCCTACCTTTACTCTACAAATAAGCACTTTATTTATTTTGTTTATTTTTCATCCACCCCGAAGTTTGTTCGGATTATCCAAACGAAAATTATTGCGTGGTTCGTATTATCGGGATTCTATTGTATATACTTTATATTAAAATCTTAAAATAAAGTTTTCAATGTTCCCCATAATGAGGGTACACGTGTGTTCAACATTTAAGTATTTAATTTTTGAAAGCATGTTGAAGTGTGTCCTAGTATATGGGTTAATTCACCAAAACCGCTATCTACACTTGTGGAGAATTTCCAACAAAACCCGAATCAGTGAGGAATGACAATGAGAAAATGTTTCATATTCAAATTACCTCCCCAGAACAAAGGCCTATGCCCACCCGTTTTAGCATCCGACGACTTTAATACGTTATCAAATGTTCGGCAGTCTTACTACAAG